>PVKB01004395.1:0-144535 GCA_004027205.1 Ctenodactylus gundi | reverse complement strand
CTGAACAAAATAGTGTTTTCAGGGAGCTTACAAGCATAAGCCAGCAATACGTTTTGCTGTCTTAGAAGTTCAAGCCTCGTCTGGGCAAATAGTGCCTTAGGGAGATACTGTCTCAATCACAACTGCAAACAAAACTGGATTGGGTGTGTAGTTCACAGTGAAGGTCAAGTACCCATAAACGAACAAAACAATTTTTTTTAAAAGCCTATGAAATTGGAAGTTTGGGAATGAACACCAAAGATCTGTAATTACTCCATGGTTTGTTAGGTCGGGAATTCAGAAGGAGAGAAACAGATGCAGTGAAACAATTTATAGGAAGGAACATTGCTGGCCACTGTGCTGGTTTTCTGAGCCCGGGGCAGCTGTGTACCTAGCACTGAGAGGCAGAGGGAGGACAGGGCACTGAGTTGGAGCTTTCAGTGTACCGAAGGGAATGAAGTCAATGTAAGACAAGAAGAACTTGTAGTTCAATAAGTCAGGGCAAGGGAAATGATTCAAGTTTCATTTGCTTTTTTTACCACATTTTTCTTCATCATGGTAAGAAGAAGAGGTAGAAGAATTGTTACTTTAAATGAACCAATACACAGATTTTTATATAGAACCAATATTAATACAATTGATATGTATTCCCTCAAATTTGGAAAACCTTACACTAAGTGAAAGAAATGCCCCAAATATTAAAATGGGGATTCTGCTCAGTAAATAGGAAGAAATTTCTCTTAGGAAATTTCTGTTAGAAAGTCAGAATTTACCCTACCATAAAATATCTTCTTGGACACCAACTAATTGGCATTTTAATAAATAGATTGAACACTTCTACAGAAGTTGTGTTGGCTCCCTTCTGACAAGCTTAGGTAAGACAGTTAATTCTCTTGACGTCTAGGAAACAGTGCGGAAGGTCATGGGCTGAGCTTGCAAGGTTCATGAGCGTCAAGAGGCGACTTGTTGAGCCGTTCATACACTTATCACTGCAGCGTCACTGGTAAGCCTGTGACTCTTACCATAGAGAGCTCGAGGCATGAAAACGCGTTACCAAGAGCTTTGCCTTCAGCACTGTGTGTGCGTGTTGGGGGTGGGGTATGTGAATGGGACCAGATGCAAGGACCATGTGTGTAATTAACTTCGTACTTGAATAAGCAATGCAAGGCCATTTAGGGCTCTCTATCAATCACAAAACAGGAAAACCCATGTTGCCTCATTAATTATTAGCAATTCTCACTATGAATAATTAGAAGAGGGGAAATGAAATGCTTGCCACAAAAAGTGCTTAGCGTCAAAGAAAACTGATTAGATTCTAGGTGAGTTCATGACTCTTGAGAAAAAAAAAAAAACTTATGTTTTAACTCAGTGCATTCAGTCCAAGTCTACAGTACTGGTGAAATTTCTAAGGAACCAAAGTAAAGGTCTAAGCTTTTTAATTTTGAACAGGAAAACCCGAAGGAATACACCAAAAGTGACTGTGTGTTGGGGGATGGGGGTGGGGGAGGGGGACCTCAGGAAGGTGTGGATCACCTTAGCGAAATGGCTAAATCTCAAATGAGTTTATTTTGAAACCTCAGCAATACCTGGCCTGCAAACTTCAGGTGCCTTTTAAAAGTGCTTCCCCTTCGAGTCTTCCCGCCCTCACCTGGGATTCCTCTGGAGCCCGAGGTGGGCTTTATACTGTCCAGACGGAGCAAGACTCTAACGCCAGATTGCAGTTTCCAAGTCGCTTTCCAAAAAGAAAGAGAGGTAAGAGCAAACAGGAAAAGTTAAAGGACAGACGGAAACAAAGCCGTGTGGAAGCCGAGACGAGGGTTCAGCGGGCCGGTTTCTACAAGGCAGTCTGTGCCCTCCTACCAAACTCCCGGGCCGCCCCCCCCTCCCGCCGCAGGGGCTCCGGTGGTGACCCAAACGCAGCCGCCGTCCCGGCTGTCCCGCAGCCCTCGGTCACCGACCTGCGTAGACAAAGAAGAAAACCAGCCTCGGAAGCAGGACCCCTGGACGCCTCGGCAGCCTCGGCGCGTCCATCCAAGCCGGTGGCCTGAGATGGCCTTCTTGGGCAGACGGGCGACGTGTGTCAGGAGACTGGACGCGAGCTGGAACCCAGGCAGATCCGGGGACAGGACGGACGGGGACGTCAGAGGCAGCGCGCGGAGCCCCCGCGAGCAGGGCTGCACGGAAACCTCGCCATGGCCGGAGGAGCCCGGTGAGGTCGCGGGGTGCTGCTCCGGGAGCGCGGGGCCGGGACACGCGGGGCCGGACGTCTGCGCAGCGGGCCAGAGTCGCGGTCTGGCCCACGGGGCGCTCGGGGCTCGCACGCTCCGGCACGCCTTATCCCCGCCGGTGCGTGGCCCGGCTCCTCCCACGGCGCGGCTCCTTTCCGTGAGGAGCTGCCCACCCCGCTGGCCTGCAGGGAACTTTTCTAACCCTTTACCGTGCTGCGTGCTGTGGGGTGAGCCGGTGCTCTTGCACCCTCCCCTACCTCGTTGCCTCACTGCGGCCACGGAGGGACAGCTTCGCTTTCTGCCTTTCTACACGTAACTTCCCAGGGCTTTTTCAGGGCTGAGCAGACCTGGGCGAAGAGTAGCAGGGAAGAAAGCTCCGGAGAATTGGGACGCGCACGACGGGCATGGCATCGCTACTGAAAGCTGCCAGAGTGTGTGGTGTTAAATTCCTGAAGCTCCCCACCACCCCAAGCCAGGGAAAGCAAAACCAGAATGCACTTTGTCATCACAGTGGTTCCAGAGATTAGCCTATGCAATTAGGTAAGAGAAAGATTTGGAAAAATTGTCAGCAGCGTTAGCATTAGCAAGTAAGACGCATGCATATGTGGAACGCCAGAGTCAACTCTTAACATTCTCATCTAAAATATGAGCAGTTTTCTGTCCAGCAAATATAGCTCAGGTAGAAAGTACTCAATATCCTGAAGAAAGTGAGACACAGGGGCTAAGTAGATAATTTTCTGGACTGAGAACTGGCACCATAGAGGTAATGAGGATCCCTGGAGGAAAACACCAGCATGGATTTTTTTCTTCAGAGCAACTTGATTCTAAAGCTCATGCTGAAAATAAATGTGTAAGAATATCTATTTTAAATGAGAATAAGAGCGAGATCAGCTTCAAGAGATCTTAAATCCATAAACACTGTAATGATTAAAACAGTTTGGGTCGACATTGGGACAAAATCGCACAACGGCCAAGAATAAAGAAACTGAAAGTAGACATAACTAGGTTCAGTAACGTAATTTATGGTAAAAAATCCATTTTACTGGTAAGAGAAATTCAGGGACAGTGACACGTCTCAAAAGCCATTACTTCTGTTAGCATCAATAAAGTTTTATGGAGGTTGCGTACTGCGTCACCTAAGGTCAGGCATGGGAAGATGTAAGGAAATGCTCTTCCTTAAAGTTGCTCAAAGGCTGAGTTTAGAAAAACTAACGTACTATTAATTCTGGGTTTTTCTCATGCAGCTCTGCATCGATAATATCTGTCAGTAACAGTCGTTTTTGAATTGCACTTTGGAAAATCATCTTCATATATGTAATATTTAATCATTCTAGCGATCTTAAAATGCCTTAGATGATGATTAGCTTAGAGATATGGTTCTCACCGTCTGGTGTGCATCAGCGTTGCCTGCAGATGGTGCTTAGCAGCAGAGCCTGCCCTTCGTTCAGTCGGTCAGGTGCGACACCCAAGAAGGCGCAGTCTTGCCAGGCTTCCCCTTCCCGACCCTGCTGCATAACTACCGTGATGAAAAGTGCTGGTTTAGAAAGTTCTAGCCTAGGAAGTATTGACACCTTATCTTCCTTCTCTGAAGCAGAAGAAGCAAGTTACTAAATTTGTTTCTAATTGATGTGCAACCATCATACACATCTATGGAATACAATATGATATTTTGATGTATGTGTATCATGTATACTGAACATATCAGAGTATTCAGTGTATCCATCACCTGATGCATTTATCTTTTTGTGATGAGAACGTTCAAACTCTTCTTTTCTAGCTAGTTTAAAAATACAGTATTGTTAACTGTAGTTACTACACTATGCAATAGAACATGAGAATTTATTCCTTGTGTCTAACTACAATCTTGCAGCACCAATAGATCTTTCCTCAACCCCCGCTTCCTGTCTACCTTAGCCCGTAATAGCCATTGTCTACTTTTACCAGACCAACTTCCTTCTGTGGGACGTCATTATTATTATTTTTCTTTCTTACACAAAGCAGCATGTTGTACATACTTCTGCTTTTTTCCTTTTTTGCTGAACAACGAATTGGGAATAATCTACATCAACTCATAGTAGTTGTATTTATTATTGCTAAACAGTATTAATTTGGGTATGTACTGTTTTTTTCTCAGATGTTTAGATATTAAGACATTTTCCAGTATTTGCAACTACAAATAACATTGCATATTCCAAACTTTTGATTTTTAAAAATTTTCTTTCTTGTCCATTTGCTAGGAGTGTCCATGTTTCTTATATTTCTCTTATTGTGAGTGAAACTAAACATCTTCTCACAGGATCATTATTTTAAATCTTTTTTGTGAGTTGGTTATTTGTATTATTGACCATTTTCCCATAGGATTTTGGCTTTGTTTTCTCAATTAAAAATATCTAGGACTGGAATTGTATCTCGATGATAGAGTCCTTCCCTTGTATGTACAAAGACCTGGGTTTGATTCCCAACACTGTGAAAACAAAAGAAGCAAAATAAAATTTTTTTGTATACCATAGATATTAAATCTTTCAAGGTAACATATATCGTGGTTACTTTTTGCCAGTTTTTCCTGTGTCTACACTTGCTTTTTGTTGAATAAATAATATTAATTTTGCAAAGTCAAATATATTACTTTTTGGTATCCAAATTTTAGAGTTATTATTAGGAAATTTTTTGTTCTCTGTAGTTATATAACAGTGTATCCTCAGTAGTGACATTGGTAGTTTCATTTTATGTACTTGCATCTCTGTGTTGTTAGGTGCGTAATTTAGTAGGGCAACGGGTTATCAAATTAGCATGTAACAGTCAATACCATTTAAGTCTGTGAACCATAACTAGTTATAAACCATTATCTTTATTTTATTAGTGAGAGACTACAGAGGGAGGATGTGAAGTCAGATAGTCACTACTTTTTTCTGTTTGGAACCCTGATGCATCAATTTTAGCATAATTAGAAAATTTTCAAATGGATGGTAGCTCATTTGTTTCTGTAGCACAGAAAATGATATGATAAAATGAATGGATTGCTTTCTTGTGTTAAAAGTAAACTGAAATTCACTCTACAGTGATAAACAAAAATACAAATATGGTTCATATGATGGCAATTTCATCCTCTTGGCTTATAAAACTATTTTACCCTATCCAGGAAGGGTGAGAGAGATCTTTCATTTGTTTATAGCAGGGCTCTCATGCTATGGTGTTGTAAAATTGGTCTACATTAATTTAAATTTTGAAAAAATATGATCTGTACTACCATATTTTGTTTTTTTTTGAAGATGGTTGATTATATTCTCAATGAGTTGTTTTTCTGTGTGCATACATAATCACATAATTGAAGTGCAATATCTGTATAACTTTAATTACTTTTTCAGTGAACATTATATCCTAACATTTCCTGTATCTGCACTGGCTTCCCAATGGTCACATTCAGTAGCTACTCTGCATTCTACCAGGTTCTCTTAGCTCGCTTCACTCTACCTCCCCTGCCCTTTATTGGTGCAACCTCCTTAATATCTGTCAGTCTTGACTCTGGCTTACAGCTAAGGTCTTTTCCAGATATTAGCTGTGTAATCTTTTAAAAAGGAAAATATCCTCCAACACTTCCCTGATTGAAACTCTTTCAAGTACCATCTTTGGATTTTGAGTGTGATTGTGACCTCTGCCAAAAAAGTGGAGTCATGAATGATTAGGTTTCCATTGCCTGTTTGACTTCTTTCCCCACCAGCTCTGACTCAAGATCTTCAGGAGTGCATTAGTTTTGTTGCCACGTGCTATTCCATCTCTCTGGCAATCCTCTTGGCAAACCTAAAGTATAAATAAGTAGCAAAGCTGGACACATGACATGGAAGGAAGCAGAGAGATGGATTCATGGAAAGGAAGAAGGCAAAAGGGATGAGAGGAAGTGCATGTGAAGTGGTGTCGTATGTACATGCACTGGCTCCGTATGTTTAATGTAACTACTATATATGGCAAAAAACCCAATAAAATAATAACTTGTAGAAAAGGCAAAAATAACCTCTTTCTGGGAAAAAATTAGCACACCCAAATTGTGATTTTCTAGAAATCATTTCTTTGCTCACTGCCCATTATTTTCAATCAAAATATCATATTACTTTAAAATGCCTTTCCAGGTGAATGTTAAAATTTTGTAACATGAAAATTAAAGGATTCCTGATCTACAAAGTTGCTGACCAGTAAAAATATGTGAACCATACATCGAATCAAAATTTTCCATTCCTGCTCTTAAAAAGTAAAATAAGAGAGGAGGAATCAATTTAACAATGTTTCATTTACTTAGATCAGTATATCATATTCTTTCAACATGTACATAATATAAAAATTATCAATATATTTGTATGCCTTTTAACACGAACTCATCAGAATCCTGAATATAATGTGCAGTTATGATACATGGTAATGGGTGCCATATTTTCATCAGGGATAAGAGAAGTTTATTTAGAGTTTATGTACACTTGAATTTACACAACAACTGCCCCAAACTTACCTAAGCTTTTCTAATAGCTGAAGGAAGTATTTTAAGTTAAAATTTAAATTAACTAAAATGAAATAAAAAAGTGTATCAATTGCACTAGCTACGTTTCAGATGTCCAGCACAGCGAATGATGCCCATATTGGATACATAGATCTGAGGGGTAAAGAAAAACAATTTAGCACATGAGGATGCCCAGTTGATTTAAATTTCACATCGTGGACACCAAGTACCACTACAGCATCTCTACTACTGCTCCCTTTCTGGTCTGGGTGACTTTTTTTTTTTTCAGGCCATCCACCCTTTAATAAAATGGGTCCTGTGTGTGTCCCTATTTTTATAGCATTGTCTTCTACGTTTCATGTTGTAACAATGCATTATCTATCTATCTATCTATCTATCTATCTATCTATCTATCTATCTATCTGTCTGTCTGTCTGTCTGTCTGTCTATCTATCTATTCATCTATCTATATCAAGAAAAGCTAAAGCCATATGGTGGAGCCTTCCTTGAAAGGAAGGCTGAGAAGATGCTGAGTTTCTGAGATCTTCCTTGAGAAAGGTCTCCTTTGGTGGCAAATTTACCCAACACAAGAAAAAAGTTCAAAGAATTGAATAAAAAAGATGTATAAAAATTATCCACTGTGTGTGCCCATTGCTGAGCACTGTACCTTATTCTACTCAAGGCTGATTTATCAAGGTGGTTTGGCACATAGGGGAATGAAATAACTTTTGATTTAGTAAATGACTTTAAGATTTATACTGGGGAAAGTGAAAAAAAAGTGAAAGTGAGAAATCTAAAACAAATGTTCTTTTCAATGTCTGAGGAAAATCAGTTTCAGTCTAAAAGTCTTGTGAGGAAGACATATACTTATCTATCTGCTTTTAACCTATGCTACTGCCAAGATCAATTTTTTTTCCGATGTCTTCTAGGGATTTCTCTGGAAGATAAATTGAAGTTGGAACAGGAATGATAGTGAACCTGAAGGGTAGAGTGACCTTGAGCACATAACCAAGGAAGATGCAGCTGGTGATGTCACAAGCTGTGTCAGTCATGAGGCTTTTTCTCCAGCGCTCTAAAGGAGAATGAGCTGACTGCAGTTGCAAAGAGATGTGTGAAGGGAAAGGGCGGGCAGGTGTTTTGGTACGAAGTGATGTATTTGCTCTCAGATTCTTGTTGATTTGATTCAAGAAGGGCATCTGATCCAAGAAAAGTTAATTCCTAGACTGACAAGCAGTGTACTGCATTACCGGAGGGTGGAGACAATGCGTGTAGTTTATCAGATTATAGTTCTGGGAATTCAAATTGCAGAATATCGAAAGAGCCAGGTAGAAGTGAAAGATAAACATGCAGGAAAATGATGTTGGGAGAGAACATGGAACTTTGATGAGACCTCTGCAGGCCTAAACTAGAGAGGGACAACAGCTGTGAAAAAACAGAAGCAAGGAAATAGAGAAGTTAATTTAGAGGTATTCATGTGTGTATGCACACACACACACACACACACACACACACACACACACACACACACACACACACAGAAACACATCCCTGATAGTCTTTCTTTTCTCCTGAACTATTTTCCCTAGGTTTTATTGATTTGTTACATTTACTATGTCCTCTCATTGTCTTTTGGATTTTTGACTCTTACCATTTAGTTAGTGACTTTCCTTTGACTTTCCAGTCCAATCTTGCCTTGTATCTCTTCCCTGTCAGCCTTTAGTTCTAATACACTCTATTTTTATTTCCCATGTAACACTGACCATCTTCTTGAGTTGACTTATGTATTGATTGATATGTTGTCTATTATCAATTGCGTGAATACAAACATGATGAACTTAGGAGCTTGAACACCATGTATGTGTTGTGTCATGGGTTGGGTTTAGAGCGAGTCTCTCAAAAGCCTCATGTATTTGCTGGGTGGTTCAATCATGGGCATTTATGCATTGATTTCCTGCTGCTAAGAGGTGTGGCCTGGTCAGAAGGGGAGGATCACTGGAGAAAGACCTAGAACAATGCACCTCCCTCACAAGCTCTGCCCTTTACTATTTCCTGGCTGTCATTGTATGAACAGTTTCTCTCCAGCGAGGCCCTCTGCCATGCCCTTCCGCCATTGCCAGACACCCATGAAAAGACTGAGACCTTCTGAAACTGTGAGCTAAAATAAGTCTTTTCTGCCTTACATTGTGAGTGTTGAGTGCAGTGACCCAGAAATAAGGAAGAGATGAAGACACGCTGTGGGCAAGACCTCCAAAGGTGCTAAATGTGCTGTTGGTTCAGACCAGCTTTGTGAAAAAGGTACGTGATGAGGAGGAATCTATACACGACACATGTAAAGGAAGGTTGGTAGCTATAAAAAACATACCGAGATGTTGAATACTGTACGTGAAAAGAATGTGAGGATCAAAGGATCCTACTGCTGAGTTCCTTAGGTCCAGCTGGTCTCCTTTCATTTTCTGCTTTTTCTGTGATGTGATTTCATAAGTTGAGAAAAGTCACCTCAAGCTAAACAGCTGTGCCAAGTATTCCAATTGCGAAGCTCAGATCTTGGAGTTACCAGGTGAAAGTGAAGGCAGAAGAGGAGGCTGGGTGGAAAAGAGAAGAATTGATTGAATTTATATTGTTGCTCAGGACCTAAAGTATTTGTTTGTTGAATTAAGAAATAGAGAATCTCCCTAAAATGTGACTCTACATCTTTCTTATTCAGTTAGCAATACTTCAGTCTCTTTATTTCATTATTCTCAATTGGGAACATTCTACTCTTTGGTGATTTTTTTGGACACATTATAGTACAACTTGTGAAGGAAAGGAGAGAATGGCTAAACGTATTGTTAAATACCCTGTAATACACGGGATAGCTCTCTACAATAAGAAGTTTTACATTCTGGACTGTCCATAGAAGTGAGGTTGAAAACCTCAGTTCTGGAATAACATACTGACTTAAACTGTCGAAACTACCCTGTGTCTATTCAGATGTATTTGTCACTCTTCTCATTGCTGATAAAAAAAAAATAACCAGGCACTCACAATTTAATGGGTTATTTATTTATATGTTGTATTAGGGTGAGAGCCCCATGGCCATTTCGTGGAGCTATATCCTGAACCCATTTGTTAATTCTTGATTTAAAAATAGAATCTCAGTAAGTTGTCCAGGTTGGGCTCAAAATTGGGATCCTCCTATGTGAGCCTCCCAGAATGTTGAATTCACAGACCTGTGCCAGTGGCTTCATCTGAGAAATTTAATGGAACTCATGGCTTGAGAGGTTTCAGTACATGGACAGATGTTCTGAGGCGGAAACAGCACGATGGAAGAGTGCTGTGGAACAAAGCTTAGTCCATGATGGCTGGGAAGCTGGACACAGGAGAAGAGTGTCAGAGTGAGCCGTAGTCTCCAGAGGCTTGCCCCTAGTGGCCCACCCCCAACAGGCCCCACCTCCTCACAGCACATTCAGCTGCTAGGACTGAAGTAATCTACCAGTGACTATAGGTGAGATTAATACCCAACAAAAGAGCTAGAGAGAACTAGCTAAGACCTTTGGCCTTCCTGTCTTTTCTGTCACACAGCCAATTGGAGGATTGATACTCAAGGTGTCATTTTGAAAATAGAGATGAGACCTTTGCCTGAGAATGAACCTGATGGTGCTTTGACTAGAGATTTCTCAGGCTTTAGAATATTGAGAAATCAATGTTTTGTCTTTGCAGATTGCCCAGTCTCAGGGATTTGTTAAAGAAAATAGAGCAGTGAATTATCTAGAATGGTTGACTGTATGCATGTATGTATCTATTCTCAAGAATTAAAAATTATAAATGTGTCAGTTCATAAGTTTAAAGAGGATTGGAGAGAAAACTTTGATCGACAGAAGACTGTTTTGAAAGACAGAAAGTCAGCCAAAGTAAAGCACCTGGCATGGAAGGCAAATGACATTTCAACCTAAGTACCTATGAAAGGAATTCCAAAAGCACCATGTAAGAGAGATGGTAGTAAACAGGGAGATAGTGACAGGTGATTCTGTGGAAAGGAGAAAAGATGTGTTGGGAGGGTGGGAGGGTGGGATGGGGGAAGGAGACAATGTGATGATGATGTAATATGTGTGTGCACCATTTCTCAAGTTCAGTGTAATTATTGAATGTCACAAATTCATACTAATAAAAATTAAGTTGTGAAAGAACTGAAAAAAAAATAATTCCAACTGCAATGCTTAGAACTTGAAGGTATCAGGTCAAATGGAAGGCAGCAGAGCAGGCAAGCAGGGCCAGAAAGAGAAAGATGGCTTTACAATGAGAGTGTCCAAGTGCATAGACTCCAGAACTCCTCTGCAGCTAGTAAACGCCCATTGCTGTACATTGCTTCTCTACCTTCCTGTACTCTAAATTCCCATCTTCCCCTACAAATACCTCCTCTGTAGACTCAGGAAACTTTAAACAAGAGAATTTCTGGAACCACCATTATTACTGCACCGATATAGGCAAGTGTGTGATGGAATGAGTTAATGGCATATACTCAAGTCTTGTTAGTCTTGGTAGACTACGATGAGAACTCCAAATTCATTGCAGTTGTTGCAGAAAAATGTTGAGGGTTGTAATTAGAAGGATTTCAGAATTTGATATCTTTAAAAAACTACTCTGATTACTGTATGAAAAACAAATTTTAGAGAAGTGATGAGGTAGCTCAGGTGTGTACTGCATTGTATTCTGTGGTGATTAGAACCTGTGAGATGCAGCCAGGCGAAGGAGATCAATGGCGGACGCCCGCTGTGGACGGGGTAACAGGAAGAGCTGTTGAGATTAGGGTAAGAGAGGAATGAAGATGATTTTCTTGACTTTTAAGTTACGTGATGAGGCATATGTGCAGATATTAGCTCTATTTATAGAGAAAGCTGAGGGGAAAAAAAGGCTTGTAGGTGAGAAGTTGGGTCAGTTAATTTTTGCAAATGTCGGGATGGCTCCTTAAATAGTCTAGTACATGTGGTAAGTAGACTGAGGATCTCTCAGGATGAATACCAGAGATATAAACTAGGGAGGCAAAAGTAAGTAGCTATTGTTAGGGGTTGCATTTTTTTTCTTCCCCCGAAAGTATTTTGAAGCCCTAATTCCCAGAACATCAGACTATGATCTTATTTGAAGTATTGCCCTGGCAGGTGCTACTAGTTAAAATAAGATGGGGTTATATTAGAGTGGGGTAGGCCTTAGTTTGATATAATTTATAACAAGTCTGAGAAGAGAAGAAACACAGAGACTTTGGGAGAGAACTCCATGTGCTGTGAAAGAAGACATTGAAGCACCGCAGCTGCAGTCTGAGGAGCTCCAAGGATGCCAGGAAAGCCACCAGAAGAAGGGAAAAGGCTAAAAAGGATCATCCCAAGATTTTGGGGGGAGTATATCCCTTCTGATATCATGGGTCTCCAGAAAGCTGAAAAGCTGAAACAACAAGTCTCTTTTCCCACTTTATTGATAATGTGTAAGTGCAACACATAAAATTTACATTGATCTTGAGTATTTTGTGCATATGCGTATCGTGGCAAAATTACAAATCCTTCCCCTTTCCCTTTTTGACCCTCTCTCCAGTTCCCATCATTCCCCACAATAAGTTCTATGAAATAATTGTGATCTGGGTTTCTCATATCAGGGAAACCATACAATATTTCACCTTCTGCTTCTGACTGACTTCACTAAGCATGATGGTCTCAAGTTGCATCCATTTACCTACAAAAGCCTCCAACCTGTCTGTCTTTATAGATGAGTAGTATTCCGTTGTGTATAAATACCACAATTTATGTATCCATTGGTCTGTTGATGGGTATTTTTGTGTCTTCCACATTTTAGATATGGTTAGTTGTGCTGCTATGAACATGGGTAGACATGTATCTCTGTTGTGTTCTCTTTTTAACTCTTTCGGGAAAATTCCCAGAAGAGGTATCGCCGGATTGAATGGGGTACTTATTTCCATATTTATTTCCAGTTTTTTGAAAGACTCCCATACTACTTTCCATGATGGTTGTACCAGTTTGCATTCCCACACTCCTTAGTTTGTGATGGTAAGGTATTGTGGTGCCATGAAAGTGGTGTACATGGTATGTAAGAGCAAGAACCTGGATGAAAGCATTAAAGAGAAAATGCAGAAAGTGAGGCCAAGGACTAAACTGTGCACGGAGCACACAGATTAGGACATTGTATGGGATGGCAATGGCTGAGAATCTAATTGGTTTCTGATCCCAGTGGTTTCTATATCCTTTCTCCCACCTAGACCCTCCAACATTTTGACATTGGATTTGTTGGAATTGTCCTTATTTTGTGTCTTTTTCAACAATGCAAACAAATGCTGCTTGACTAGGAGGAGAGAGAATGGACAACAAGCTTGTGAGGCATTGTTTTCATTACCACCATATTAAGGAATTCACAGACTTGTGTAATCGTGGTTAATCAACACTAGAGCTAGAACCTTAAGCATGATCAGAGGACTTTGGAATTCATTCTGCTTCTACTATGAACAATTGTGCCAATTCTAAGATGTAGCTGCATGTAAAACTAAGCAAGATGAATATGAATATATTCTGTTTTGGCAGATCAGTAGCTTATTCTTCATAGCTTCTGGTACCATCAGTGTTCCAGATCTCAGTCTAAATGATTAACCTACTTTCATTATGGGACATTCAAGTTATGAAGGAGAAAGTTTGCCTTCTATATACTAAAAATAAATGATTTTGGCCTGTAGGTGTCAGGAAAACATGTAAGTTTTCTCTCATCTACCCTACTTTGTTATGAACAAGATATAACATACTTCAATGCCAATTTTCCTCTTTCTTTCCTCAATGAGCACACACTTTTATTTTTATATTAGAATGAGAAATAGGGAGGGGTATATAATTTTTCCCTTTTATAAAGCTAACAAACTTAGTGAAGCAGAGATAATTGCACAACGGAAATAAATTCAATATGTTATCCTGAGAATTCAGTTTTAGAATTTTCATTTTTTCCAGATCTCTGCTTCTACAGCAATATCAACTTTTCCTCCTATCCTGTGGTTAATCCATTTGCTTGGATTTAGACAACTACCGCCTAATTATTACTCTCCTAAGATACCCATTTCCTGCATGCATCTTTTATTCTGCATTTGGCGTATCTCTCTTCTCTGGTTCTTTCCCTCAGTGTGTAAACATGACTGCAGATGTTATAAACTGAAAGGCTTTGTAGTCTCCTTGGTAATTTTAACTGTTATGCATAAGTTTTTGGCAAAGCTGCTTCTCTACAGATTTTGTTGCTTCTTTGGAAATGTGTTTCTGTTTTATGAATATATTTATAGTGTAGTCTGCTTGTATACTGTAATTTATTCTCAGAGATAGCATGTATTCTTGCTTGAGCAGCTGTTTTCCAGAATGAAAATCGTGGATGAAGAAGACTTCTAGAAAGAGATACAAACTCAATTTTTAACTCATGCTGGAAAGAAGCCAAGAAAGGAACCACGTTTGTTTTAGTAGTATAAGCTTTTTGGGAGATACTTGATTTCTTAGTCTTGTTTAAAACTAAGTAAATTAGATGCTAGCGAATCTTTCAAGTGCCTATGTTCTGATCAAAGTGTAGTGATTGGGTCAAAAGATAAAGCCAGTCTGGGCTACACAACAAGACCCTGTCTCAGAAATTGGGGGTGGGAGTACAGCTTAGTGGTAGTACACTTGCCTAGTATGCAGTAGGCCCTGGGTTTAATCCCTAGCATCAAATGAATAAATTTTAAATACACACACACACACACACACACACACACACACACACACACACACAGATAAAGTCCAATCTTATGATCTCATTTAACCTTAACTATATCTATGAAGGTCTTATGTTAAAACAGTCACATTAGTGAATAGGACTTCAATATGCAATGTTTGTGGGGAAAGGACAGGGCAAGACATAATTTATGCCATAACCCTCTTCATAACCTATTTTCTTAAAGCTAAAGAAATATGCAAAATCTGAAATATACTAGCATTGTGTAGGAACAAATCAGAGCCCAGATAATTAATGGCAGTAAAAAGAATGTTTAACCACCTATTCATTAATTTTTCTTTTGGGTGTGCTTTAAATAAAGTAAATTGTTTAACATAAAAATTACCTTAATTTTAGTTTCAAGTATGGACATTCTGAGTATGATTGATTCCTTAGTGTAAATACATAACCGTAGCATTAAGGTATGGGACATTAAAAGCATTGTTTCACAGCACAGTAAACTAGTTCCCCACAGGCACATTAAACTTCAGCTCACTGAATTTTTGTTTGGTTTTGGTCTTTCTGAGTAAAGAGCAACTGTCTTCGATCACATATAAAGTATACAATATACAGTGATTAACGTATATAGATCCTAATACTCTCTTTTTGTCTCAAAATTATTCTTTTGTAGTATATATTTGCTATATAACAACTACATTTAATGTGAGGAATTGGCGCATAGACAATTTAATTGATCATTTTTACTTCTCATCCGCATTCCCACTTCTTTACACTCCCTTTTCTAATATTTTCTTTAAAATTGTTTTCATCATAACATTAAAAAAATTCAAGGGAAATAAAACAGTAGACAGCAGATTGGACTCCCCAGCAGTCATCGCCTGCTGAGTACATGTGTCACACCGTGCTCCGTGAATGTGTACAATTATTATGTATATTCTTTTAAAAACATAATTTCATTTGTTATAATTAAGATTCCAATTTTATGTGGATCTACATGAAAAGGGGGCATTTTAGGAATTTTTAAGCTGTGATACAAAATATGCAATAGGTAACTACTGCTGTGTTAGTAAGAAAAAATAATACTGACAGGAAAGATTCATGTGACATTAGGAAAGTAGATTCATCTCTTTGGTCTTCATGTGCTTAAACAGAAGTGAAGAGCTTATACTACAGAAGCCCGAATGCCTTCCCCTGTCCAAAGCATGTGTGCTTCTCTGCTGAGGGTCAACCCAACAGGGTGCAGAAGGGAGGGTGGTGGGAATGGGACTGAGATACAGTGCTCAAAGGACCTCTCCCTTTCTGCCCAAGCAATGTGTGTTATTGGTCTGGTCAGTCATATTGGTTGGCCTACATTTGGGCACTTGTGAAAGTGGGCAGGTGACTTTGTCAAAGCACATGAATGTCTTGTCTGTTCTTCATCTCTAGACACGAAAAGCAGCGAACTGAAAAGAGCACACACCTTCAGAAGGAGCGCCTTCAGCCTCCCCTGTGCCTTTTTTCTCTCCGTGAAATATATTGTACTGGCCACATTAGGGCAGTCTTTACTGACAAAACAAAACAAATACCTAAATAGTTAATAAATTGGTCATTAAAACGATGTCAAGAGAAGTATATTACCTTAATTGTATTTGTAAATTTCATAACACCTTTGCCATACATACTTTACACCCTGAATTTGCATGTGGCATATAAAATTGACTTCAAAAGAAAGATATTGGAGAGAAGAATATGCACTATAAACCTGTCTTAGAGGCATTTTAGTGTATCTCTGGGGTGATGGTAGCTGATCTTTTATGGCAGAATGTGAATATCTTGTCATCACCTGATGTAACTTATTCCAAGAATTAAGGGGATAGAAAGACCGAAGCAGGAAGACAGGGAAGGAGGGAGGGAGGGAGAGAGAGAGAGCGAGAGAGAAAGTACTTTTCTGTAAACATAGCTAGCTTGAGATAAAATGTTTTTAAAGGGACATATTTTAGAAACCCTTGTGAGAATATGAGACTAGAGCTCATGGAAAAAGTAGATTTCTGACAACCCATGAAAATCCACTTTAGAAAAATGACCATTACTGGAAATTCTATAAAATTTTGTGATACATTTTTTGGTTTGTTTCTTTTTATATATAAGGAAGGTTCACATAAAGCCTATGGTGAAATAAGAATATGTGTGGATGTACATTTTAAACTATCAAATAACAAGGCTAGATGACACATTTTAGGCATTGCTGACTGTACTCATAATTTTTGCTACTATTCTAGGAGACAAAGTTGGTATAGTGAGCATCATTCTTTGCCTTTAGTTTTTCTGTGGACTTTTGCTGTAGCTTCAGGTTATGTGACTGTTTAGCAATTTCATTTAGAATAAGTATTTCCTGGATAATCATCTTGATTTCTAAAATCATTACAGATGACTATTGGTTTTTTTACGTAGATGGGATTTTATTTGCTCATTTCAGAAGTCCATAATTTCTCTCTCTCTCTCTCTCTCTCTCTCTCTCTCTCTCTCTCTCTCTCTCTGTGTGTGTGTGTGTGTGTGTGTGTGTGTGTGTGTGTGTGTGCTCACGCGTGTGCATGCACGATATTGGGGATCGAGCCCAGGGCTCTCACATGGAGTTACATTTGCAAAGCCCATTTTTATTTTTGGTTTTGAGGCAAGGAACTAAGTTGCCAAGTTGCCTAGTCTTGAATTTGCCTCTTGCCTCAGCCCCAGTGTGCTAAGATTATAGGTCTGTGTCTCTTGGTCCAGCTAAGAATCCAGTCAAAGTTAAAGGTTGGAGGCAGCCCTGTAATCCCAGCACTCTGGGAGGCTGAGGCAGAAGAATGACAACTTTGAACTTATCCAGGACAACTGAGCAGCTGTTGTGGTTTGGAACAGAGATGTCTCCCAAAAGCCTCATGGAATTGGATGTTGAGTAATACCTATGTATTAGGTTAGGACGGATCATCGGGGCTTGACTTGAAGGGGGAAGAACACTGGGAAATGACCTGAAGGAGTATCTGCTGTCCCTGCCCTTCCTCACTCACTCTCACCTTCCGGTCTTCTATGCTGTGAACTGCTTCTATCTGGGTAGGCCTTTGCCACGTGCTTTCAGCTTTGTTATTCACCCATGAATGGAATGAGACTTCCTGAAACTCTCAGGTAAAGTAAATCTTTCCTTGCTT
The DNA here is from genome assembly GCA_004027205.1 of Ctenodactylus gundi. Lineage (NCBI taxonomy): Eukaryota > Metazoa > Chordata > Mammalia > Rodentia > Ctenodactylidae > Ctenodactylus > Ctenodactylus gundi. The sequence goes on along the minus strand of PVKB01004395.1, from coordinate 126,965 downwards.
AAGTTGTGGATGTTAGGCGTTGTGGTCCAGCAATAAATAAGTAACTAAGACAGCAACTTAGTGAGACCCTGTCTCGAAGTCAAAAATAAAAATTGGTTGGGATGTAGTTCAGTGTGAAGTCCTGAGGCTTGATCCCTGGTATCACACAAACACACACACACACACACAAGCATGTGTGCGTGAGCGCATGCAGAAAATATAAGTGACATTTTCACATGGGTACGTAGTTACAAGGCTTAGTAGGTAGCAACGTTGTCACTTCTGCAGGTTTAAGCACCTACTGTACTTTTAGTGTCTGTCTTCTACCCTCCATCAGCAAGGGAACAGAGAATTAAAACAGAGAATTTTCACATTAGGCAAACATAAACATAATTAAATACATGGAAAAAATTAAAAACCTGAAATCCTAGTAATGTCATTCAAAGATAAATAGAAAATGCTTTTTTTAATTCTGCGTGCATTTGAGTTATACACCGTGGCTTCCCAGGAGAGACGCCTGTTTAAATCCAAATACTGACCTCAGTTCTTCGCATTGTTTCGCTGTGGGGTGGTATAAAAGAAAACAGGATTATCCTTCCGCTCCTCTCCCTCTTCCCTTCTTCCCAGGTTTGGAGTTAGAATTATTAAGAGCTTGAGTATACTATGACCCAGTTTTTCCGCACAACATTCACTCTTATTTTCAATGCTGTGCACAAATACTTGGTCATTGGATTGGGAGAGAATCTCTGAAATAACCGAGTCTTAACTCCCCTGCTTCAAGCCAGTCTACCACACAGTTCCTTAGCTTTTGTGTGGTTCTGCAGGACCAGTGGCTTTGTTGCTGGCAGGCATTTAGCTTTCAGCAATTTTTTTTTTCCGTCTGCTAAGTCTGTTATCATTGCTCTGTCTGTTTTCTAGCTTCTAAAATTTTGTTGACCTGTCTGCTCTCCTGCCTCCTACTGCTCTCTTTATCCTGGTAGGATTATTCTTTGCTGTCATTTGGCTTATTCCCGAGGGCAGCACGGGAGAATGCCTACACGCAGTCTGTCACTCCTGAACAGCTGTTCCTGAGACAGTGTTTTGAACTAAGGGAAACAAGACTTTGCTCTTTGCTTTTCTGTCCACAGCTCTCTCCTTTATTTTCATCTCACTTAGACCTTGAAAGAACCTATGTGCTTCTCAACTGGCTGTCAGTTCAGCCCATCCAGGCACTTATTGACAGCCACTTAAAGAATTAGTCTCTGTAGAAAATTTGCATATGTATTTGTTTTCATACTACAAAAGGAATCCATTCTCTTTGCAGCAAACAAAATGATAACGAAGCATAGTAAGAAATCGTGGAATTTCTTCTTAATGGAAATCCTCAAAGATAAACATTTTTCCAGCTCAGGGAAGAAGAATACATCAGTCTTGATTACAGTTTCAGGCTGTGCCTGTAGCTCAGAGATGCCAAGTCATCTCCATGTCACCAGATTAACCCGGGGCAAATCGGGAGATCAAACTGCTCCTTTCTGAGGTTCAAGCAGCTAATATGGCATTAATGGAAACTTTTCTATTCTGGATAAACAACTGTCTAATTTTTTCCCCAAAGATTGTATAATGAAGCATGAATTTCTTCTCCAGAAGACAAAAGTTTTACATTAGTGTCATTCTAGATTGATTAACTTAGGTGACAACTTTTAAATAATGTTTATACTTCAAAAGATTGAGGTAAAAACCTTTACAGATTTTCTAAGTATCATTATGAAAACATACATTTTAAAAAGTACTTCAATCAAGGGCTTAAAAACAGGTAAAATAAAAACTTGATTGCCAATTATGAGAGATTTCTGAGGAAAATTACTAAGATCACGTTCTTGAATTATTATTTGGGTTGAATATATTGTATAGTCCTCATAGTTGGGAAGGCCCTGGAACCAATATAGGAAACAGGTTCTTGAATGAGTTCATAAATCCTTGAAGAAATAATTTTTAAGTATATTAGTTCTTCATAAAGTAGACAAAAAATGAAATTCACACACCAAATCCCAAGGTAAATATAAGCAGTAATTAAAAATCTATTATTAAACAGTGAGAGCAGCAAAATTTATTTTTATTTCTCTGAGGCAATAACAACAGTGTTTTTTAAAGCTATCTATGTAATAATATTTATTATTAGACAGCTCAGGGTACAAAACACTCCCAAATGAAAATTTTAGAAATTTCATCTGATATTAAATCTAACAAAGAAGCTGATGTCGTAATAGTCTTAAGACACCCATTGTAAAATCTTATCGTTCAAGCTTTCTTCCTGTTTTATTTTAAAAGTAGAAACTTCCTAGGTTAGATCTTCTTTCTAGATTTGAGCAAGAGTCAAAGCGAAAGTTTGCAGAGTGGCCTTGCCCTCCACCTTTGTTTTCTTCTATCCTTGTGCTCCCCTTCCCTCCATCAACATCCATCCTGTCTTCTCTGAGCCTGGAAACAGCCTTCAATTAACGTGCGGAGTCCTGATGGGGAGGTATTTGAAACTGGTACAAAAATTAATTGCCAGTTTATGGCTATCAGGACCATTTTGTATGATATGGGGATGGAGGATGAAGATTACCCAAATTCTGACAAGGCAGTATGAAAAGGTTGTTCACTGTTGCCCTCACCTCGGGAATGACCTGCCTCTTGAGGATAATGAGACCAAGAAAATATGAACACAGTGTCAACTTACGATCAAGAATTCCTTAAAGTCAACCATGGAACACCTTTTTTTTTTTTTTTCTCATTCAGGTGGCAAAGTACTTAGACATCAAGGGTTTGCTTGTGGCTGCTAGTAAGACTGTTGCCATTGTGATCAAGGGGGAAAACTCCTAAGGATATTTACAATACCTTCAATATTAATAATGTGAGGTTAATGAAGTGGAAGAAGCCCAGGTGTGCAAAGAGAGCCAGTGATGTACCGAGAAGTGGGTTGTAGTGCCAATACTGACCAATGTAAGGGCTTCTCCAAATGCTAGTTGCATTTCCATGTTAGTAGTTGTTAATACTAACAATAGGCCAATGCAGCAATAAACAAATTGTATTGACATAGTAATATCTTCACTGCATGTGTAGTTTGAATCTGGGCACCAAATCTATGGCTGAGTGTGACAGTTACGGTGGAACGGGAACTTGATTGACGGGGCAAACTTATGGTGTGCCTGGGAAGGTCATGGAGGTATGACTTCCGGTCAGTGGTCAGTCCAGTCTTTCATCCCTTTTTCTCCATACTTTACCCCTGGTGCTATTATTTAAGCAGCTTTGCCCAGCCACACCATCCTACAGTGATACTCTGCCTCCAAGCCAGGTGATCGTGCACTGATTACTCTTGAAACATGAGCCAAGTTAAACCTCTCTTCTTTAAGTCGTGATGTCAGATAAGGTGTCTAGCAGCAGGAAAGGTGATTAATACACTGATTTCCTTCACAAATGATTGAAACATGCTTTTTTATTGCTCTTAATAATACTGTATATTGGCTTCTGTATAGAAAACGCCATTTTGAACTTTATCTCTCGTAAAGTGATTTTGGTCTATTTTTTTTCCAGTTGGCTTTAGTGGGCTTTTAAAAGTCAGCATTAGAAATGAAGCTACTTGCAAAGTTTGCTAAAATAGAATTACTAAATATTATTTTTGAAGTATTTTTGTGTCATTAAGAAAGATTAATCTAGGTAATTTGTAGGAAAATGGATGCACCTTGACACCAGATTGCAAAGTGGACTAAGTCAGGCTCAGAAGATTAAATATTACATGTCTTCTCTCACATGGGAAACTCAAAACATAAAAAACTTAAAGAGAATAATAAACAAAAGATGATAAGAAACAGGAGGTACACTTTATCAAGATTTGAGGATTTGAGGATGGAGGTAGATGGAAGAATAAAGAGGTGAAAAGGAAACAATGATGATTAAGATATGATGTGAATATTCACCAACTTCCCAAGTTGAATTAATTATTATGCATTGAAAACACATATTCACAAAGATAATAATTATGAAAAATGCAGAAGGCCTGGTTGAGAGAGGTGGATTGTAGGTGTCTAGTAGAAGACAGGACCCTGAGCTTGATTCCCTGGCACCATGTAAGGCAGGTGTAGTGGCACATGCCTGTAAAGCAGGGCTTGAGAGGCTGAGGCAGGAGGAATGCTGTGTGCTTGTGGCCAGCCAAGGCTACATAATGAGATTGGGACCAGCCTGGAATACAAACCAGGACTCGGTCTCACAAACAAACAAACAAACAAACAAAACAAAACAAAAAAAAAAACCAAAAAGAACCTTGCAGTCTGAAGTTAAAATAGAAGTGTGTGGTTGTTAAAGAGATTAACATTAAAAAGAAGCCAGATACTGAGTCATGACTATAAAAAAGGGTTTTTGTGATTTAGAAATCAGCAAGACCCCACCTTTATCTATTAAAGGTTGGAAAGGTGAAGGACTTTGCTTTGAAAAGAAACCCAGAGTATCTTTCAGGTTTCAGGGCAATTAAAAAAAAAAATAAATCCCAATATGATTCACAAACAATTGAAAGAAGTTCAGACATCTAAACCTCAAAGGCCTTGGCAATGATTGTCCAAGGGAACCAGAATGCTGCCTAAGCCAGTAGTGGACCATGGTATCATCCACATGGCACTAGTTTTCATGGGCATGCAGAATGCAAGAATTGTGGGGTCCTGGGGGCTTCCACTCAGATTTCAGAGGAAGGCCTTGGAGGCCAGGCATTGTGCCCCTAAAAGGGCTGTGTGTGAAGTTACAAAGGTAAAACCAAAAATATAGCGGAGACCCCAGAAATTTGGAGGCACCAGGAGCATGGATCATCTGCAGAGGTCAGCTACAGGCTAGGAGTGGAGCCAGCCCAAAACAGAAGCTATGAAGTTTGCAGCCAGAGTCAGTGATGCAGGGACAGAGTCACCCAAGACCCTCAGAGCTCACATCTCACCACAGTTTATCCCAATTGCTCGACATAGAACTACAGAATTCAACAGAAATATAAGATTTAACCCTTTTCATGCTGAGTTTAGAACTTACTTTGACCCAATTGATTTCTATCTTCCTATTCCTCCCTTTTGAAATGGGAATATGCCATTGCATGTTGGAAGTATTTAACTTTTCTTTGATTTTCACAAGGGCTTACAACTAAGAGTTTGCCTTGAGTCTAGGGGGAGACATTGGACTTGGACTCTTGTAGAAGTGCTAAAAACTGTTAAGACTTTGGAAACTTTCAGAGAAGAACTAAATGCACTTTTCATTAGAGGTAGATGTGCATATTTTGGTGGCTAGAGGTGGAATGTTATGGTTTGGATTTGGAATGCCCTCCAAAGTCCTCGTGCATTCAGATGTTGTGGACTACCTATGGATTCCATGTGCTGCTAAAACGTGGAGCCTAGTTGGAGTGGGTAGAATATTGGTGTGTGCTGGAAAACAAGTATGGGGTAGATTATAGATTACAGTTATGTCTTGTCTTAGGGACGTGCTGTGGGTCACGGTTGTGTGGCACATTACTGTGTGACCTGGAAGGGATGGATCACTGGGACATCTTGGAAGGAAAGATGCTAGTTCTGCCCTTGCTCCTCACTTGGCTCTTACCTACCGTGTCAGCAAGAGCTCTCCTGCTGTGTCTCCACCATTTGTATTCACCATTGCCAGCCACCCATGTGTGGACTGTGACCTCCTGAGACTGTGAGCTGAAAGAAGTCATTTCCTTTAAATTGTGGATGCCAAGTATTTCTATCCCAAGAAGAAAGTAACTAAGACACCTGTCAATGGGCTGAAATTGGAAAAAGGCTGTATGAAGTAAATATTCTCAATGGAGTTGTGAGGAAGTATACCAGGCTCCCAGTGTCAAACACTACCACCAGTAATGATTCGTTTTCATGGAGTGAGCATCTAATAGTTGGGCCTGGAGATTGGTGGTTGTTTTGTTTTTAAATGTTTAATCCTGCAGTTTTGAAATGTTGCCTAGAGACTCAGTTACTGGCTACTGGCTACTTTTATTTTGAAAGAGAGCTAAGTTGAGGGTTTGTCAAGGTTCTAAGTTTAGAAATACACTTAATTCCAATAAAAGAAGGTTCACATATTGAACATCATCATCTTATGTTTGGAGATGGCTAGGGTGAGAAGCTGAAGGTAATGAAACATAAAATAAAAATCTAACTTAATCACAGAATTTCCAGAACTGCTTGAGATTTTTTAATATAAAACGACATATTTCTTGACCTGTCTTCATAAAAGAAGCACAAACAGGTTTGAATCCAGGTAGGGGTTGGGGAGGAGTCTAGCACACTAAACTCTGTTCTCAGGAAATTGCAGAAGCATTATAAGGTATCTTTGCACTAGGTTATGTACATGCCCATGGAACAGGGAGAGGCACAGACTGAGTCTAAAAATTCAGTGGTGAGGAACAGAGGCAGAAATTGCTTAAAACTTAAAACAAATAGGGGGGAAAACTCCTCTTGCTTGAATGTCTATCTCTTCTCACAGTTGGAATCACAGCTGTGTAGTCCTAGCTCTTATCACCATATGCTGGGGCCCGGGAAGTTGTACCTGTATGTAATCTCCTCCTGATATAAACAAGTCCATACATTTTCCTGTCTTCTGGTCCTATCAGCTTAGCTCTTTTCACTGCATTGACTGCTTTCTATCAAGGACATCACTTTTTTGTTGTGATAATAAACACTACACGGGATTTGGAATATTCAAGGCATTGGAGCATGTTATTAAAAATGGATCTGTTTTCTAGAAGAGCGAAAGTTTACCCTCTGAAACACAGAAAAAGTTACCAAGTTGCACTGTTTGATTAACATGAGAATATATTAAGATCCTGCTGTTAGAGGGGCTGCTGGGGCGCAGGAAGAATTAAGGAGGAGAAGGCACAGAGGGAGGGCAGTAGGTGGGGAAAGGAGGGGTGGGCACAGTCGTTGCACAGTATATGAGTGTGTGGAAATATCACAGGGACACCCACTTACGTGAACGGTTATTATATGTCAGCAATAAAACAAATCCTGCATTTCTCTCCTTTCTTCCAGCTATTTTTTCAAATCATGTTGTATTAATTTTAGCATTGGGAAAATCCTGTGCCATCCGGGGCCATGTGTGACCTCCGGTGTCAGGCCTCTCTAGCCTCTACGGGAAGTTGTCTGTGATAACTCTCTGCTCCGCTACCATGAAGTGTTGGAGCTAGTTCATGAGAGCGAATCTTCCCAGGTTTGCATCCAGAAAGTCAAGTTGGTAGCACAAATCAACCCAGTGGGAATGTTTATACCACCGAGGTAACCATTGCTACAAATTAGTGTTTTTGTCACTATCCTTTCCCTAGAGACATTAAACATGTCCCAGATCACAATGGTTTATACTTGTCTATCTGTTCAGTGCATTCTCATGTTTTAAAATGCTTTACTATAGTATAAGATCACAACATTCTTTCATAGCTGCTTTTCCTGACTTAAAAAATACATTTTCTTGATTATTCGTCCCATGACTTAATACATTTGCCTGTTTGCAGTGTTGATTCACAGAATCAAGAATCTGGAATTTCAGCTACTTGTGTCTTCCCAAATGCTGCAGCTTACTCTCTCTTTACTCTGATACACTTTCTAGATGATTCATTTAGAACCTGTTGAATCATGCTTTCATTGCTGAGTAGTGTAGTATCATGAAAGTGTTTTATAGATCACAACACCTACGGAACTTAAGACAAAAGACAAAGTGAAAGAGGGGAGCAGGGTGGGGGAGGAGGGAGGGAGGAGTGGGTAGAGGGAGAGACAAAAGGTGAGTGGGAAAGCCCTTGTCACCGTGACAAAATACGAATGTGCACAAAATGCTCAACCTCATTGTAAACCATGAATTTTGCACGTATACATATCAATAAAATGTGGGAAAATATTTTCTATGCAGTGCAAACACAGGCACTAATATAATGACTTCCCACATATTGACAGTCAAGTTTCAAAGAAGTTAATTGAATCTTATTATTTACCTTCTAATTTGTCAAAGGAAATTATTACATTCTGTATGATGTTTATAATTTCTATATATTTATTCACTTTTTTACAAATGTGCTCCCAATTTATTATTCAGAATGTTTGAATAATTGGTACTATATCATTTTTGAACTTCTGTTTTACTCAATATTAGATTTGGATTTTTCAGGTAAGTCCAAATGGACCGTGTTGTGCTCATCGCAATTTAAGACTCTGTCAGGCTTTATTCATTCTTCTGCTGAGAAATTCAAGCTGTTTTCACTTTCACTTTTTGTAAAAAAAAAATAATAGTGCCATGAACATTTTGTAGATTTCTCCTTTGTAGATATCTGAAAATTTCTTTAAAGCAAATAAGTAGGATGAGATTTACTATATAAATAAGAATGTACCATTACTACTTTTTTAATATACTGCTAAATTGTTTCCAAAGTGATTAGAAGGATTTATTTTATACTCACTAGAATACAAATTCTGGTTGCACCATAATCTCCTTAAGGTGTGATACAACAAATTTATCTGGTAAGTTCTATGTTCTATCATTACATCATCAAACACAGTGAAGGAGGAGAAACCACCCCTCAACAGGTGAATAGTCAAAGCAAAAGTAGCCAGCATAATACCGTTATATAGTAAAACAGGAAACAAGGCACAGGTGTATGAGAACTACATACAATTCATAAAGTAGTGATAGAAGTCAGTACCCTCATCAGCTCTGTGAGCAACTGTGTGACAAGGTTACAAAGGCAAGCTTGGTTAATGCAGCTGGTCATCAGGTGTCGGTTATGCATGTAAAGATATTTGCCGAAGCCTGGACTGAACATTTTAAAATCCTCATATTTTATAAATATAAGTTATGTATTTATAAAAAAAGAATTGAAATAAAGTGAAGTTATGAGGATTTAAGGAGAGTGTCAAGTGTAAATACTCATTTTTTTTTCCCCATGATCAAGTAAAGAGAAAGATTCCTCTATTCTGTGTGCTTTTCTGAGGATTGGCTTTTTATTTACTATTATTTTAAAATATTTGTTTATCAGCACAATGTAAGCATTGGGAAGACTTAGGGAGAAATGATTAGGGAAAGCGGGTGCACAACGAAGAAAGGTTGGCAACAGCCATCTTTCCAGGTTGTATAATATGTTGAGTAAGAAATTAAAATAAAAAGATTTTTAACACATTTTTTTCAGATGAACAAATGTGGTCCCTCTTTAATGATTTCCTAAAGTGGTAGTGTCAATTTAAATTGGCTTTGAATCTATCTTGAGTATTGTATTGGCATTTCAACAAAATGTCCTCTCTTTGTTGAAAAGACACTGGTATTATGAATTAAATTTTATTAGAATATATTTTCATTATTCTCCCTAAGACCAAAGAGATAAATTGTAGCTATTATAAAATATTAACTGACATCAATTGGTTAGCTTATTTTAAATAAACTATACACAAAGTTATTTAAAGAAGAAAAACAATAAATAAAAAAATGGCCTTTTTCTATCTTCATATTGAAAGTCAGTGTGTATGGACAATTAACTCTAGTGGGATTAAAATATGCAAAAGCACCTTCATTATCTGCTATTAGAAACTCTTGCCATTTATGTTTCCCATATGTTTTATCTTTGGACTAAAGAAGTAGGGAAGCCCTTGAAGGTTGTTATGTTAATCATGCTTTGTGAAGACCATTTGAACAAGTAGGTGATTATTATTTCTGAAGAGTCAAAAGTCAAGCTAGAGTTTCTCCACTGCTATGCGTTGTCTTATTTACACTCAGTTTAAACTTGTAGAATCATTTTCAGCTGTGACTTAAGTCTTTTCATTATTAGCTGGGTCTACTACGGTTACCCTGCAACAAAATTTCAGACTTTCTCCCTTTGTATATGTCCATTATCTTTAGCTCAACAGCATTGTTCCTTATGCTTCCTGCTTTTAAGTGAAGGTTCACCATGGGCACATATTATGCAGGATATGACTAAAACTAAAAGCTGCTAAAAAGAAATTCATACCTCTCAAAATTCCCATGGTGTCAAGTCAGATACAGATGAGTCATGAATCCACTGAGTGCTGCCCAGAGGTCACAGAGCCCCCTAATCTCCTCCAGCTCAAGTCACGTTGCACTTCGAAGAGGAAATGTCTATATTTTGGGTGAATTAATTAACCATAGAGAAATTAAAATAGCTGTCATGAGCTCTCTGGAATGCTTTGATGCACTGCTGCGTATTCACAGATTACAGGCTATGCACAGTTCACCCAGTACATGTTTTTAGTACGAGGCAAAACCGTAGATTCATCTCTGTAAATAACATGCTTCCCGCCACAATTCCCTCTATTATGTGACAGTACAATTTGCAAAGATCATGACGTATTAGTCATAATCCAAATTAATAAAAACTTAATACAATTTAAACTGAGCTCTCACACTAGTTACTGATGAATCCATTTTTTTGCCAGAAATTCTTTTGCAAATTGTGATGTACTGAGTAGTGAGAAAGCATAAATCACTCTGATAGCCGATAGAATTAATCAATGATTGATGGTAAACTTGTGGTCCCTTTAATGACCATGGTTAAATAAAATGAAACTGAACCATAAAACGAATATGTTTACATATGAAGTATAATGAAAAATATAGTGAATGTTTAAATTAAAACATTTTGATAAAAGACACATTGCCATTAACACCTTTCAAAACATTGCCCCCTTCTTTGAATCTATTTGTCTTGCGATTCGTGCCGCTGTCTGAGACAATTCTGGAGTCCTCTTTTGTAGCTCTGGTGTGGCTCACTTGGTGTCTTGAATCAGTTCGTATCTTTTATGGTTATTTTGAGTTGGGGGAAAGAGCTGTAAGTTGCACAATGCCATATGCAGTGTGTAAGGTGGATGAGGACACACTAATGTTTTTATGAGGTTTTCTTTCCACTGGACAATAGCACTTGCTGTATTTTAAAATCATACCTCATAAAGACACGCAGAAAAGAGAACTTGTACAACTGCTTGATAAAGTGGCAAGAACAATGGGGTGTGTCCAAAGCAAGGGTGGCTAATTTGAGGGGATTTAATTGATAGCATTGTTTTTTATTGCAATTAAAAAATTAAACCCTCTGTATTTTTCAGTCATTCCTTATATGTTTAAATTAGTAAGTAGGAATATTAAAGCATGCAAATAAGGCTAATAAGCAAGCAAGACAATTAGTAGACTAGTATATTGCTGAGCATTTAAACAAACCAATTGAGAAGAGGAGCTTGAGGAAATATTTATATGCTCATGTTTATTGTTATATTATTTGCAATAGGCAAGAGGTGGAAACAAGTTAAGTGTATATGAACAGGCACATAGATTAAAAATCGTGGTGTATAAATGAAGCATGGGATTTCTCAGCCTTAGGAGAGAAGGAATCTCGTTGTATACTGCAACTTGGCTGAGTGCAGACAGCATCATCCTGCAGGAAGTAACCGAGCGTGGTTGGACAAACACTGCCAGTTCCACTTGCATTAGGTTGTAAAGTAGTCAAGTTCACGAAAGAAGAAAGTAGAATAAATGGTGGGGGCTAGGAAACTGGGGAGGGAACATAGCTATGAAATGGGTACAGGGTCTTAGTCATGCTGGACGAAACAAGTTCTAGAGATCTATGGTCCAGCAGTGCATCTACAGTTCCTAATCTTGTAATGACCTCTTAAAGCTTTCTTAGTAAGATAGATGTCATATTGTATTTTCCACCAAAATAAAGAGGTTAAATATCTGTAAGATTTTGTCTTCTTTCCTATTCATGAGTTTTTGAGCAATTATTTCTCTGAGCTTGAATAGTTGGGAGACAGCGGAACAGTCCCTTAGTAGAGACAAGCTTCATGGAGAGTTTAGGATTACTGGATAAGAAGAGGTTATTTTAGGACAGCTTCCCCCAGGAAGGTAGCTCTGAGGCCAACTTCCGCACTTAAAAAGCTGCCTTGGGGAAATCCCTGCATAGGGGTGGGGGGAGATTAACACGCTGGGAAAGCGAGTAAGTACACTCAGGCTGAGGGAGGAGCCAGGCTCGCCTACAGACACAACCAGAGCTCTGCCTGCCGGTAGTTGGATCTCGATGACTCTCGAGAGTTTTGCAGCAGAGGGCCAATGGATCTGGGCCTCGGCACCTTCGCATTCCTAGATACTGATGCTAGAGGATCCTGCAAAGAAGATGTGACTTTGATCACGGTGGCCTGAGTGGGAAGGAGACACTCAACATTAAGAAAGAGTTCCTCAGTTTGCAGGGAGTATTCATAACTGAAACTAAAGGGTCTGTCAGAGATTACTAAAAAGATCAAGACAGGAATGCAGGCTGTTTAGAGGTTTATAAAAAAGATGAAAAAGTATGAGAGAGTAAAGAAGAAAATGGACAAATTAGAAGTAGGTGATAGCGTTCCCCTTATGAAGAAGACACACGTGAGCTAGGATCTGAGACTATCTTTCTGATTTTGAAAATAAATGTGCCCAGCTGTCATTTTTATATGCTCTTTCTTATTTCAAATTGTCAGATTAGTCTAGGAATGTAACCATTTTGAAACATTGGCTTATCTGAATGTGGTTTGATGTGTGTCACAAACAAAATTTATTATTATTTTTGAAATACATGTCATATATAAAAATCTGTTGTTAGTGTCAAGTTTTCCTTTAAAATGTGACTGAATGTTTTCTATTGTTATAATTATCTATCTTCTTTCTGTATGTTTTATGAGTGTATCTCAGATCCATAATGAAAAGAATTCTTTACCCTCTAATCTCTTCTTGGAGGAGGTCAAAATGACAATTACATATCCACTTACCTCATGCATAATACATGAATTTGCAGAAGTAGGTTATTGAAGTATTTCACTTATCTCTTTATCACCTTTTCAGCTGACGGGTAGTGAGGAGAAGTTTAATATACAGATGTTTTCTCCCACTTTTATGCCCCAGTTGTAAATCTGGGTTGCATATACATAAAAGGAAATTTAATGGAGTTAGTGAATTTTTGGAATAAACAGTTTGGTAGACCTGGATTCCAGTCCTGTTTCTTGGTTATTGACCTTGTGTGGGATCTTCACCGAGGAGTTTTATATTTCTCAGCTTCGTTTTCACTGTTTTTAAAATACAGTTTTGGATTTGCATAATTTATAGTGATACTTTTCTAAGAAATTAAACTGGTGTGAGACTAGTTATGAACCCCCAGGGTTTTTTTGTATGTTGAACATATATCCTGTCTATTCACAGTGTTCATTTTTAAAAAGAGAACGCAAATTCCGTTTTCACTTATTTGCTACAAGTGAACACACAGTACTCTCCTTTTATCCACAAGACACTGGTTCTAAGACCCGCAAAGATGATTGAAACTACAAGTAGCAATAAATTCTGTCCATATGCCATGTTTTCTTCTAAGCCTTGCAGCACTGCCACACAGAAGCAAAGCTAACCTTTCCTTCATTTTTTTCCCATAGTACCTCTTTTGCATTCCTACTCTTGCACTTTGGGAAATTGCCAAGTTAAATAAGAGTTACTTTACATAGAAATTATGACACAGGACCCTTTATCTGATCACCAAGTTGACAATGAAGTGACCTGCCAGCAGGTATTGCATGGCATTTGTAGGCACTAGACAAAGGACTGGTGAGGTCCCTGGCAAGGCAGAGTGAACGGTGATGAGATTTCATCTTGTTACTCAGGATACTGAACAGCTAAAGTTTCTAAATGGCTTATTTCTAAAATTTTCCATTTAATATTTTCATACCACAGTTGATCACAAGTAACTAAAACAGAGGAAAAGGAAAGAATAGATAACAATTCCCATATAAGTTTCGTGCAGGGCTAAGTTGGAAGCATTACACTTTCACTTGGTTCCATAAACTTAATTCCAGTATGGAACTATAGTTGGACCAGTTATGTGCATATGTAAGTTCATATAATAAAATGTGATAGTTTGATTACTTTCCATAAGTTATAAAAATTTGCCAGTGGCCTTCTCTTGTCCCTGAAAATAAGAAAACTTTACAGTCCCTTAAAAAAAACTAGAGCTACAAGCAAATTTACAAAATTTAATGGAGCCACAGCAGCCAAAGCCATCCACAGAAATAATACCAAAGCAGGATGCATCAAAAACCTGGTTCTCAAATTATATTCCAAAGTGGTAATAGGACAAAAACAGACATGCGGAACAGTGGGCCAGATTTGAGAATGCAGAAGTAACCCCAGGCACCTTCAGCTAGTTGATCTTCAACACAAAAGCCAGAAACATATTTTGAGAGATAAAGCCTCTTTAACAAATGGTGTTAGAAAAACTGGTTGTCCACATGCAGAAGACTGAATCTAGACCTGTATCTTTCATCTAGCACCAAAGTTAAATGAAACTGGATCAAAGATCTAGATATTAAAACAGAAAGCCTGAATAAGCTAAAAGATAAAATAGGCAGAGATAAAGATAGGCGTACACAAGGACTGTTTGAACAGAACATCAATTGAACCAGAAATAATACCGAGAACAAACAAATGAGATTATGTCAAGTTAAAAAGCTTCTGCACAGCAAAGGAAACAACTAATAGAATGGAGAGACAACCCACAGAAAGAAAAAATTTTTGACATTGACTCCTCAGGAAGACAATATTTAAAATATATAAAGAACTAAAAAAAAAAAAAAAAGGACTCCACTCCAAAAGACCTAATCAAACATTGGGCAGCTGAAATAAGTATGCAGTTTTCTTGAAAGAAAAAGTACAAATGGCTAATAAGTACCAGAAAAATGTTCACCACTTTTGGTCATTAGAGAAATGAAAATCAAAACAGTGCTGAGATTTCATTTTATTCTTTTAAGAATAGCTATCTATCATCAAGAGGTCGAAAACCAACACATGCTAGCAAGGTTGTAGGGAAAAAAAGAATGCTTCTACATTGTTGATGGAACTATAACAGTACAGATACTATGAAAATTAGCCCAGCAATTTCTTTTTTAAAAAAAACCCTAGAAGTCAAAATTCTACTTGAGCCTGAAGCTAAGCCTCTTCTGTGTCTCTTTCTGAAAGAATTAGACATCATATTACAGTAATAAACACATCTTCATGTTCATAGCAACACAACTTATAATGTCTAAATCTTGGAAGTGGCCTGCATACCTATTAATAGATGCAGATAAAGAAAATGTGGTAGACACAGCGAGGTACTATTTCAGCTTTAAAGAAATATCAGTCATTTGTAGAAAAATGGGTGCTCCTCAGTACCATCATTCTGAGTAAAATAAATCAGACATGGAAGGTGAAATATTACATGGTTTCTCTTACACAAGAATCTTAAAATATAAACAAAATTCAAAGGGTAAAATAAAAGACAGATGATAGAAAACAGGGAGGTAAGCTTTGTAGAGATGGGAAGGGGAGAGAGAAGTAGAGGAAGGGAGAGACAGGTGAGGGAAGAATGACGGAGATGCAGTGTGAGCACATACCAGTTTCCTATGGTGAATGTGATGGTTTTATATTGCAAGCATATACCAACACAAATAATAATTGCAGAAGAAAATAGACTGGATTCCAATGATTGTCAAATGAATTAAATTTTTCAAGGGTTCTTATGAATTTGGAAATAAAAATAAATGTAGTATGAATAAATAAATAAAGTCCTCTTCATGCATGTTCTTCTCTTCCCTACCTACAGTTCAAGTGGAAAGACATTTTTTATGTTTCCATGGGAACAGTAGGGTGGGGCCATATGACAGGTTCTCGGGACTTGTGCGAGTCTTGTGTCTAGCTGGACAGACGCTGTTGTACAGCTGGCTTTTATAGAAATTGTATACTATGCTGTGGTCTGATTCCTGACCTTGTTCGACTCTGGGGCTACTCAGACTTCTCTATGGGCTTCAATTTGTAGGTCCAAGCTCTGGTCTGTGACACTATAAATTCTGGATGCTATTTCTCTGTGAGGCACAATTGACTGTCCTCAGCAACAGCTGGCATGTCCTCCAGACCTCTGTAGAGCTGAGAATCCAATGACTCTTGGTTACTCTCGTTAGCAAAGATCTCCTGGGAATAAGATTTCACTTATCTGGCTATTTTTAAAACAGAATCCCACTGCATAAATTTAAACATGAGTGTTTGGCCCTCTTGTTCCCCTTTGCCTCAGGTCCCATCAGGAACTGAGAAAAATGTTCTTACTCTCTTTCCCCTTTGATAGGAATTTCTCCTGTGACAGTTCTGACCTACAGCTTTCCAAAGAAGGACTCACCTTAGTTTTCCCGAGAAGAATGCTGGTTACTAAAAGTGAAGGTACTTAGAGTAATGTTTGACAAATGTATTCCCACTGCAAAAAGAAGAGTTAATTTCCTCAATAACAAAAGACGCTTTGTAACATCTTGCATAAAACAAGAAAGAAAAATGCTTGCCAGGATCCTTTATATCTGATGAAATTATAGAACACAAGGAATGTTCTGCACTGACCCACTTATTGGGTTGCCCCAAGGGCTGCCAGGCTTAAGTGCAGCCCAGAGGAGCTCCCCCAGCAGCCCCTGCAGGGCAAGTAGCTCTGCTGTTTGGACTTTTCGAGGCAGTAGAATCGATTAAGCTTGAACTTTCTGTAGCTGATTGGATTGTTCTGTGTTTCCTCCAGCAAGCCCAGCAGGAAAACTACTGCGAGGCCTCTGGGGCAGCATGTTTCAAACTGTGTGTTGTGACCAATTAGTGAGTTGTGAAATCCGTTTAGCAGCATTTTGAGCAACTTCTAAAAAATATGAAAGAGAACAGACTAGAAAAAAGTATCACAGTACATAGATGTTACTAAGGGCAGCATTTATTTAAATTTGTTTAAACTTTTGCAGGATCCTGGAATTGTCTCATACTAGATAACAAATTAAGATGCATTTCCTATGAGTTTTGAGGCCACACATTTTGAAAATCCCTTCTCTAGGATATTTGAGCCAAGTCATACCTGCTTGTTCAGATAACCTACTCTCTTCCACCCCTCTGCTCCCAAAACAGACAAAATCTTCACAGCTCGTGGCTTGATACTGGAAATTAGAAAAGAGAGATTTGGCCAATGATGGTAACACTCAGGGTCACACTACTCTTCATGAATTAGGTGTTATCTATCTACCAATTGGTAAAGCAAGGGCTGCCCGGCATCATTATGTCATCAAATGAAAATGTCCTATGTGGAATCAGCCACCGACCAAACCACAGCACACACATAAGTAAAGGAAATAGATTAATGTCATCGCCAGCATGTGTTCTGTTCCACAACCTGCAACATAACCCTCTACTCACAACTAGAATTACAGGGGAAGTTCTTTTCATCCAGTGGCTGACGACAGGTAACTCTCAGTTTATAGATAGCTTCTCAAAGTTCTAAAGGGGTCTGCAATACTGACACAGCATTACAAACACATCAAGTGTGACTTTGTGGGACAGGAGTAGAGCTCAGCACTCGGCTATTCGTTTTGCATGGAAGAAGTTGTCTAAGTGGGTATTATCTCCTTGGTTTAAGAGACTGATCTGGGACATGAGGATTGAGAGCAAAAACATTTTGGGAAAAGATGGGCAGTGAGCTAGACCATGAGGTGATTTTTGTTTTTCAGGCTTCAGAAGAGATGCACCTTGCTAAACAGGTGGACAGTATAACCTACTCTGTGGGTAGCAGACAATCCATCACTGACTCAGTGATGGCAAAAACAGCCAATGGAGTAGAAGTCACTGGGTTTAATTGCCATCCCCCCCCCCCCCAACTAAGGTTTATCTGGCCATTGGAGATCCAGTTGTCATCAGTAGAAACCAAACCTGAGTCTCTGTGGAAGGAAGTATTGGTTGCTTACTGAACAGTTATAACTAAGAAGAGAGACATACGTAGGAATTAAATCTCTCTCCTTCCTCTGTGCCTCTGCTCTTCATCAGCACATAGGATGCATCTCAAGATGGTGGCAGCGATGCTAATCACCTAGACAGGAGAGCCAGAAATTGCAGAAAAATTGGGCCCAGTGCTCTTTCCTTCTTAGCGTACTGCTCTGGTCAACTCTGGATCGCTGCAACATCGGAATGTGAGGCTTCTTTGTTACTGAGTGTATTAGCTTAATGTGGCTGTTAGAACAAACTGCTGTGAACAGAGCGATTAAAGTAATACACACTTATTCTTTCACACTTCAGGCGGAATGGATCCCCAGCTGAGTTCCACTGGGTAGTTGTCAGCACAATTGTGCTTCCTTCGGATACCCGGTGGTGTAATTCGATTCTTTGCCTTTGCTGGATTCTGCTCCCACGTTGCTTATATTCCTTTGCCAGTCGTCCCTTCCTCTTTCTTCAGGAATGTAGCTTTTAATCTCTCTCTCCTGCACTTCATCACCCCCTCTTTAAGGGCATCCTCCCCTTCCTACCTTTTGCAGGAGCATTTAGTATTTAGCATTGTAGCTATGGCCGCCTGAGTAATCCCCAGTAGTGGTTCATGTCAAAACTCTATACTTAGTTATGTCTTTACGGCCTCTTCTTACCATATAAATTAACATTCACAGATTCTGCAGGTAAAGACGTCATTATCGTTGGAGTCTGTATTAAGCCTTTTGTGTTAATGTGGTTTCCATGACCACACCAGAATACCTGGGGTTGGGTACTTATAAAAGAAATAGGTTTGTTAGCTCACATTTTTGAAAATCAGAAGTTTCAACAGTATGTAGCTGGGCCTCTTTGACTGTGTCATTTCATATCAGATAATGTCACATAGTTGAAGAATATGAAGAGGAAAAAGATCACATTACCAGACAAGGAGCCAGCCAGATATTCAGTCAGGACTGAATCTGTTTAAAAATATGAGCTACATTAAGCCTCTGCTCTTCTAATTTGTGGGTTTTTGGGTGTGCAGTACTTTGTCCACGCAGGACAACAGTTCTGTGTGCATGTGTATGCATGTGGATGCATGTGTGTGAGGTTATGCAGAGGAACACCACCAGTATTTTCTCAGGCTTTTGGTTGATTATTTTGGGGTTCTTCAATCAAGGAAGGAAACAACTTATCCTTCTTTACTCACGCTTTTATCCTGAACTTCAATTTTCTATTCCTTTTCATCATGAGAGAAATACTTTCCACCTTAACCTTATTTTAGTTTGTTTGAACACCTCATCACTGGGCCATAAGCAACATTAGTTTTGATCACACAACTCATTTTGTAATAAACAAGAAGACAGTAAGGGTCACGAGACCCACTGTGCTCGTCATGTCTCCTGCAAGTGGAAGCTTCTGCTTTCCCAGGACAAAGGAAAGTGTTCTTGTGACCTCGTTACAGCCCAGCTGATAGACTATTTTTGCAAGACACAGCATGAACCAGAAACTAATGCGTGTTGCTGATTCTATTATTGCCAGAATATATCGATTTTGAGAGCAGGGTAGAAGTGAATGTGGCAGTTCTCAGATTTATATGCACATGCAAGATGTCTTTCTATCTCCCCAATCTGAGATATTTTGGCTTAGAGATTTTAGGGGCTAAGAAATAATTATTTTAGTCTTATATGAATATCCACCAAGGGACAGACACAGGCAGAGAGAGACTGAAAGAGCTCAGACTTGTTGACAGTGCAGTGTGGATAGTGTTGGAGGCTGTAGAAGTTACTAGAAACTGTGGTGGACTTGAAGCTGGATGTAAAAGCCATGTGAGGGGGCACAATAAATGGTGGGCTGCCACTCATATAGGGCATTTGGTGGGAGAACGAGCCGCCAGGTCAACCCCACCGCAGGTTCTGTCACCTAAATTGACCTCTCCATGGCCAGGAAGAACACTGATTAGGTCTTCTCAGTGACAACTGAGGAAGCAGAAAAGGCCATAATGATTGAACATGCCCCTGTCTGACTACCTGCATATCCTTTGCTAAAATTTATTCTTTGAACTTTTCAGCTGAAGCTATGATTTTTATGAAATATGTTTATAATCAATTTTAAACAAAAGAATCACTGGGGTTCTGTGGTCTTTCTTTAGTTCTGTCCAGGTTCAGTACTCCTCAATACATGGATTAAATTGCATTTTACCTGGGAAGATGGCAGATTAATTAAACTTATGCCATTCTGTGCTATACCACAAGTGAAAAAATAGATGAGTATTTCAATCGTCTTCCTAGTGGGATAGCTCGCTCCTGGAAATCCTGTCACAACTCTGCTCTATTTTGCTATTTTTTTCTCTCTCTCAAGGCCTGAGGGGAGACACCTGGCTTACCAAAAATCGTTTGCTGCACACAACACAGCACTTGTGGAAGACTGTATTATAGCCAGTTAGCTTTCATGAAAATATCAGCACTTCAACTTAGAGATATTTTGCTTAAACTATGCGGAGTGAACTTGTAGAAGAACATGAAAAGGTAAACTCTTCATGCATATGCTCTTGTTGACCTGTGTCATGCTCACGTCATTGAATGTAAGGCTTTGGAGGCTTGGAGCAGCTCAGTGGTCCTCTGACTTTGCTGCACTGTGAGCTGCTTCCGCTGGCTCGTGACGCTTACTGTGCCTTCCTCAGCCCAATGTTCCTAAATGCACAAAATAAAAATAGGATCACAAAGCAGATCTACAAAGTAGAAATAAAACAATCCAAGCGATAAGCATTCAAACTTGAAATAGTGATCCATGTGCTTTTTATTAAGATGCAAAATATATTCCTTAACAGTGAGTTACAGTCTGCTATAATTTGCAATTAGTTTCAAGCATAAATGATATTTTGAAAATAGACCTACTATGGTGGGGTGAAAGTATCAGTGATTTCTTGGTGATATAGAAATAAGGTATTGTTTATACTATTATGTTTTATTATCATTTATACAGTATTTTTAATTGAATAAAATGTTAACTCACTCAGATAGAAGTTAATTTTTAAAATGTGTTATTTCCACCTAGGTTTAAATAGCCCTAATTCCAAACGTAATACCCCTACTAAAGAAATCCTTGAAATAAGCTAATACTTCTGACAAGTATCTGTAGAATATTCTTCATAAAAGAACTGTCTCATTACAAATAACAAATTTTTATATCTTAATATTATTCATTGGAGAGATGCATTTTTACTTTTTAAAAAAATGATGTAGTCATTTTCTATACTATTTCATCAAACTGTAATTTTTTAATTCTTCTGAGATTTTTTTTTTTGTTTCTGAAGTTTGTTTTTCAATAATGTCAGTAGAATTTTCTCTCTATTTCATCTTCTGTTATATTATATCCAGGGTATCTAAGAAATAGTTTTTCTCTTTGTGAGGGGAAAAAAAATGCACAAGACTATTGACCTCCAGATTGCATGTTCAGTAGTAAGATTTCTGCTCATAATCTATGCGTAGTCAAAGTCAAACATGAGCTTTGACATTGATCATTTCTGCATACTACAGTGTTTGTTAGATGTAACAAGGTAAATTAATTTGTAAAATGACAGCATCTCTGTGATTAGTCATTTTTGAAAAAAATGAGAATACATTACAAACATGAGGTTTTGCAATGACTTAGATTAAATTTGTCAGAAATGACATCTTGTAAAGATACTCCTATTGTGTATTCTTTAGAATTAATTATGTAAAAAAAGAGAAAAAGCAAGCATGAAAACTAAGAAGCATAGGAGTGGGATAAAGTTAGGATTCCATAGAGAGATGTTCCGCTCATAGGCTGGAGAATGATGGTGGACAGACAGCGGTCTTTGGCAGATGTGAAGTTTGCACTGTTGTCTAAAAGAAGATGGGAATACAAGACGACAGCAGATGGAAGAAAGCTGTTTTATGTGACTCTGGTATCAGGAAAGGTCAAGGTGGACGGTGCAAGAGAAGAAATGTGTGCAAAAGGGCCACAAGGACGTAGGAAGGTATGAACAATTAGTCAATTAGAAAAGTGATACACATTGGAAAAGATGGATAGAATCAGAAATATAAGCAGAGATAAATATGTTTTTGTGTGTTACCACAAATATTTTGGCTTGATTTATGGATGCAAAAGATTGGAAAGCATTTGTGGGATTTTAAGTAGTAAATGTTTTGAAGTAAAAGAAAGAATGATTGGGCTGGAAGAATGGCTCAGGGGTTAAAGCACTTAGGCAAGTGCTAAGTTCTCAGCATCACATAAGCCAGGCATGGTGGCGCACACCTATAACACCAGCACTCGGGAGGCTGAGACAGGAGGATTGCTGTGAGTCTGTATTAGTTTGGGTTCTTTCAAAAGTCAGAATTTACAGATTTTTATCACCAAAGGGTCTATTAGGAATGTGTGAAGGTTAATTTCTATAGCTATTTAGTAATTTATTTTTAACTGTATTAGTTTCCAAGCAAATCACAAAAAAATAAAACACATTGTATTATCAGCCTTAGGAATGCCTGGGCTGTACTTCTGCCTGAATATCACTTTTTCTTTTTTCTTTTGTCATTGTGATTGGTGCAAATTAACTTTAATAATTTTATATAGAATTAACATGCTACAAAAAGAATTATTTGTCTTACTTGATTAACTGATGGCACAAAACTGTTTTCATTAGCACCATGTTAGGTTTGCCTGATGCGTGGCATAATTGGTTTAAAAACAAACTCTGAATATTACTTACCTAATTATGCATTTAGTCAATAGGCCATGAAACCTCCAACGAGGCTCATTCTATTTTATTGAGTAAGTAGGTATTTATTCATGATGGAGTTATACCATTCTCTTGGGAAAAAGCTTATTTACAAATTTTCCAAAAATATTTTAAATGCAGTTATATTGTGGTAATAAAATTGCAATCTTAAAAATTGTTTTTAATCTTAAAAACATGTTAAACCATGTATATTAAAAAGAGACAATTCACAAGCAAGTTTTTTTTTATTTTTTAAGGAAAACTCCTTTAAATAATCTAGTAGGCATGAAATTATTGCCACTTGTACCTCCCATTTCTTATTCAACCATAATCTATATGAAACACAAAGCCACACATTCTTTGAATAAAAATATGTGGTAATATAAATTCATTTTTATAAATGAAAAAATATGAAAACTATCACCACTTCTTTCCAAACTTATTCTCCAAGCAAGATCTAGAAAAACAGAAAGAGGTCAAATGTTTCAGTAAGCTGTTAATTCACACACACACAAAAACAACAGAATTTTATCTGAGTCTTAAAGGAACACCTTTGTTGAAGTTCCACAGTCATGGTTAAATAACTAGCTCCCAAGTTCTCAGAGTGTGGGTCCAGTAATACGTTTCTAATTTCAGGAGTAGTTTGTCTCCACTTTATCCCAAATCCTCTAACACTGTCTGTTTCTGTAAGAAACTTAGCTAAGAATATTATTTCACTTAAATACAGAGTGCTGTTTTATGTCCATAAAGTTCCTTCTGAATGCATTTAGACCTGTGAAAGTGCACAGGATAAATGGGATACATGGCAAAATGATAACCTGACCTTCAGCTTTTCCATTAAAAAATAAAATAAAATGCAGGATTTCTATGCCCTGTGAAAATGATGTTGCTATGGTGACTGGCTTTATGAATCCCAATGAGATTGATGTTAGCGGCATTCTTCCGATTGTGACTACCCGTGAGTTAAGGCTGCTTCCACTTCCAAACCTTTTCACTCTTTGTTCAGTATGCATCTTCAGGGCAACAGAGAAAGGCATGTAAATCTGTAGAATGCCATTTTTTTCTATAACAAAATAGAATATAAAGAAATAAGATAGTAACGCTTTGCAGGGAAAAAAGATGTATTTTTGCAATGTATGGAGAATATTCATAAAAGTATCTCTTTGGACTTGTTCTGCACTTGGAGAAATGAAGAAACAGCTTAAGAAGATTGAAAATAATTTCTTTGTGATTTTAAAATAGCATTCTTTGTGGAAATGCTGCACAAATAGCATTTAAGTATCTTCATTTGATCTCTGTTGAGTTACAAGAAACAAGATATACCAAATTGAAGTTTTTCAGTTATTTTTAAAAAGTGACAATAACAGATGCACTGGTCTTTACTTCTATGTACAAACATCAACTTTTCTTTGTACTTGTTACTTAGTCCTACTTGTGTAGTGTAAGAAGAGAAGAGCAAAATTCAAATCTACTCAAACCAAGTCAAATTGATGCCATGTTTCACTTTTTAATTTTTCTCCATTTTATTGACATGTATAAGTGCAAAACATAACGTTACACTGAAGAAAGAAGTTGTAGACAACATCAGAAAATGGAAAGACATCCCCTGTTCTTGGAGAGGCAGAATCAGTGTAATCAAAATGGCTATACTGCCAAAACTGATACATAGATTCAATGCAATTCCTATCAAAATACCGAAAATTTTTTTCACAGAACTTGAAAAAATAATTCTTAAATTAATACGGAACAAAGGGAGATCTAGAATATCCAAAGCAATCTTGAGTAACAAGACTAAAGCAGAAGGCATTACAATACCAGACATCAAGTTATACTAGAAAGCAATAGTTGTAAAAACAATATGGTACTGGCACAAAAACAGATAGACCAGCGGAACAGAACTGAGGATGCAGAGACAAAATCAAATACTCTCAGATACCTAATCTTTAATAAAGGAGCCAAAAGCATATACTGGAAAAAGAATATCTTCAGCAAATGGTGCTGGGAAAATTGGACATCCACAGGCAGATGAATGAATCTAGACATACATCTGTCTCCATGCACCAAACTTAAATCAAAATGGATCAAAGACCTAGATATTAAATCTGAAACACTGAACCTTCTGGAAGACAAATTAGGCAAATATCTAAAAGACATAGGTGCAGGCAAAGACTTTCTTAATAAGACACCAAAAGCAAAAGAAATATCCCTGATTATTAACAAATGGGATTATGTCAAATTAAAAAGTTTCTGCACGGCAAAGGAAATTATCAACAGGGTAAGTAAAAGTCATGTTTCTAGATGTAGTGGCCAAGGAGGGAAAGAGTAAAATTTATCTTTCCTTCACTAAGAGTTCTAAAATAGTCATACTTTTATTTAAAAAGTCTCAGTTTCCAGTGTATTGTTCCTCTTAAAGGTGCTGGTTTGGTTAGTATCATACTATCACTTAAACATTTTATCCTCTGATCTCTCATAGTGCTGGTCCCTGTTTCATGGAATGGTAATGTGTTATGGCCGCAACTCACTTTCTGGCCTAGGCTTTTCCCCCACTATTGGTGCCAGATCTGCGTCCTTCCACCTGCCACCCCAGGACACACGCAACATCACACAAGGCACTCGATCTTTATTGTGCGAACAAATCACGATGTGCTAAGGATTTGAATTCTTCCTATCTTTTTTTCTTGAAAACAGTTAGTGTTTTTGGTGTTTAGTTACTTATATAACAAGTTACCAGATTCTTTTCTTACCATAGAATAAATTCCTAGTCTGTAGGAGACCACAGTAGGGAAAGATGTTAGGATAGGAGAGTGCCTCATTGAAGTTTTACTTTGATAAATTTAAACAAAAATAGTTTAAAAATATCTTAAGAGTACAGAAAATATCCCTGCTTAAAAAGGTTCTTCTCTGGGAAAAGAGCATCAAGGGATGGATGAACACTGCTGTGTTCCAACTTAAAATGACTTTAAAAATTCCTTATGAAAAATGAAGGAGAATATGTATTGTTTTAGAGTGAAGCTTTGTTCCATCTATGGGGATGGATTGATTAAAATTCCTCTTCTCTCAAATTTATAACAGGATTCTTCTCTGATTCTCTCGATTTCTTTCTGTGCTCACTTTCGTGTCCTCTTTCCTCTCAGCACAGGCTTTCCACGAGTTCTGCTCTTATCTTCTTCACAGCTAACTAAACCCTTTTTGCAAGAACTGTCTCCTCCGCACTAGCTCCTTTTTTACTGAAGTACTTGTTACTGAAACAAGACCTGAAAGCTCTCTCTCTCTCTTTCTTTCTCTCGCTCTCTTCCCCTTCCTCTCTCTCTTCCTCTTCTGCGTTCCAGATCTGTGCTTAGGAAGTCTCCACAATCTCCACCCATGCAGTCATGGCGGTGTGCAGGCTGAGTGCCCCACACAGTGGATTCCTCCTAATGTCTTACAGCTTTCCGAGTGTTTCCTTTCCTTCCCTCCCCTCCTCCTCCACACTCCTCGCTGTCTGTCCTCTGAGCATGTATCATTTCTCTCCCACCTTCTAGGCTTGGCCCTTTTGGAATCCATCCACCATCCAAAAGAAAAAAACTTATAAAATAATTTATTGACAGATGCTCATTTTCTGACCATTTCAGAGAAGGTTTCTATGACCTAACCCTCGTCCATCTCAAGAGCTTTGTTTTCTTATCTGGGCCTGACATTTTACTCTTAACACTAGACACCCAAATCAAGAATTTGTATTCTCAGACACGTATGCTTAGTTTGTTCTCTCTGCCCGGAACATCTTTTTGGTTTTAAAAAATAATTGGTCCTTGTTCTAATTCATCTTATTCAGTGCTTCAGTAAGGCACTGTCTTCTTTGGGGTATTTTTTTTAAACTAACTTTCCTTTTTCCCCTTGGAATTCCTATAGTTTACCATTAGTTACATTACATGGGAATTATGCCCATTTGTTTCCTTCCTACTAGATGCAGAATTTCCTGAGGGCCAACATGATTTCGGACTCACTTATTATAGAGTGTCTAACACATAGTGTTAAGTAAATGTTATTAGATTGACCTGGGCGTAATAGAAAGAAAACAATATTTGTTTAATATTTATCATTGTCATTGCTTAGGGTGAGCCCTAGGAAAAAGCACTGCAGTTTGTGGTGTATAATATTGCTTGCCGCTCTGCTAGATGCTACACATGAAGTCATGAGATTTGTCTCCACCATAACCTAACAGAGGTATGCAACTTAGCTAACATGCTAAAGCTGAAGGGGAAAGGTTATATAATATCATACACATGATAAGAAAGAGGCTTGAACAAAAATATTATCAGACATAAATTCTTGCTGATATTGCCTCAAATAGGGCAAGATAATCTTGTGCTCAGTCTTTGGATGAGGGTAGATATCTCCCACAAGTTTGTGTGTGTGTGTGTGTGTGTGTGTGTGTGTGTGCGCGTGTGTGTGTGTGTGCGCATGTGTGTCACCATAGCAGTGCTTCTTCCATATTCCAAACCCCACCTGAAAGTCTTCAAAAATGAAAACGCAAGATGGAGGTCAGCCCAGCAATTAGAGCACTTGCGTAGGAATCCTGAGGCCGCAGGTTCGATCCTCCAGCACCACGTTGTAGCCGGGCGTGGTGCCCACGCCTGTGATCTCGAGGTTGAGGCAGGAGGATTGCCATGGGCTTGAGGCCGATTTGTGCTACATAGTGGCGTAGTGCATTCTGAACCAGCCAGGATTAAAGTGAGACACTGTCCACAACAGAGCAAAGCAAAGCAAAACAACAAAAAGCAGAAAATGCTCTCTGGCCTTCCTTCAAGAGAGAGGCACATTTACTAATGTCCTTAAAAAAAAAAAAGTAAAGCTATTTGGCAGGTGCTTTTGTACTTATTTAAATAACATTTGCATGTGGTGCTAGGGCAGGAGCTAATGCTGTTGCACTCAGCTACATTCTCCGATCTGTTTTTATGTATTTATCTATCTATCTGTTTATTTATATGTCAAGACAGAGTTTCACTGAGACACTTAATTACGTTCCTAGAGCTCTGGAATTACAGGCCTGCACCACCACACCTGGCTTCTATGTGACTGCTCACCCACTCAAAGAAATTTGCTGTGACTTCTTTGAATTAATGACCTGTTAGGCCTATTAAATCCCTGGGCTAAAAGAGTCTCACACCCTTTGGAACCTCGAATTCTGTGGAAAGAGAATGCTATGTCAATTATTCTACTGTTTGCATTCTAAATCAATATTTTTATAGTTTGTCTGCAAGATACTAGACAAAGGAAAAAGCAATCATCATTTTATGTGTTGCACTTTTAAACAGCATCTTGAAAAATAAGTATGGTCTTTAATCATTTGAAAATATCAGACTTTGTAGAGTGTATTTTTCTGATTAATTTTATATTTAGAGTCTGTGCAATTGTGCTGCGGCATGTAAAACTCTAAGATAATTACAGAAGCAAACAGAATGATAATGACGAGGAAGTAGTTGAGGTCACTGTTAAAACATTAGCGGTAAGCATTCAATTAAGGGCCAGCATTTGATAATGCTCTGTATGTGCAGACTTTGATTTTTAAAACTTCAGAATAAAATTGGAAAGAAAAGTGTATGCATGGCAGGTTATTCTTTCTGCCCGAGTCTTGAAGGTAAGTCACCAGTCCAATAAATTGGTAAGCACCTGTGCATTTTGGCCATGTGAGTCTGAAGCATCAGCTTAGAATCAGATCGCTTTGTCCCACAATAAAGTAACCCTACAAGGATCATTATTAACTCGGAGTGGGGCTGAATTTTCCAGCTAGCCTCCTTCATATGTCTAGTTCTATCCATTTGCTTTTCACTGGTTTTTATCATCCCTCTATTCTGTGAACACATCACCCTTTCCTTATTCATTCCTCTGCTAGTGAATATCAGTTTTAGTCTGTTTTGTCTGTGAGGAACCAAGACACAAAGAGCAATCTTACAATCTGCGTGGTTCCTCCTGAGTACCAGAGTTTCTTTAGGTAATGTTTATACAAGTGTTAGTGCTTCGTCTTATGGTGGTGAATTTTCTTGTTCAATGCCAACAGATGGTGCCAATCTGCTTAAAAGATTGGTAAGACTACTGGCCCTTCCATCAACAATGCGTAAGAATCACAGCTGCTCCATGGGCTTAACAGTAACTGTGACAGATAGAACTTTCACTTTAAATTTTGCTTATTAGATCAGGTCAGATATTATCTTTTTTGCTCAAACATGTATTTATGAATTTTCTGATATTGAGTATATTTTCAAATGCACATTTTATAATTACAATGTTTATATTTTCCTTTCATATCTATTATCTATTCTGATTGCTTTGTATATTTCTTATCTATTTTATTACCCCACATAGTCAAGTATATTTTTGAACATAATAACTTGCAAATATCATCTTCATGCTAGAAGGTTGAAATTTCACTGTTCAGTGACTATCTTCTGATACATAGAAGCTTCTACTTTTTGATGCAGTCTGTGATTCATTTCTGGTATATAATTTATCATTTTTGAAATGAAAGATCACCTACATCTTGTTTTAATTTATACATTTTTATATTTTCTTATAAATTATCTCAGATTTTCCTATTTAACTTTAGGACTTCACCCATCTGAAGGGGTGTGTGTGTGTGTGTGTGTGTGTGTGTGTGTGTGTGTGCATGTGTGTGTGTGTGTGTGTGTGTGTGTGTGCACGAGTGAAGACAATCTCATGAAGTTGAGTAATGTGTCTCAGAGGCTTATTTTGTTTTATTTGCATAATCAATTTTTCTAGCTCTACTACTGAATAACCTCATAATTCCCTCCTTATATGTAAATATAATACCATCCTGGTTTGTGTAAAGTCACAATGTTTATGCTGTTTGCTTGCTTTCTGGCGTCTTTATTTTGTCAGTGCTGTACTATCTTCATAGTTTACTCACAAACTTTTATACACAATGGGACACCCCTTGCTCCAGAAAACTTTCTGTTTCTTTCAGATAGTCTTGAATCTATATGACCCTTTGTTCTTCTAAATACACCTTTAAGTTAGTTTGTCAAAATTCTGCCTAAAATCTTAGTAGAATGTTTATTATAATTGAAATCATTTTATTCATAATATATTGACTTGACATTCTTATGATATCGTATCTTACCCATGATTGCAGATTGTGTTTTCATTTAATTTATGTAATTTTAAAGATGTTTTAAATAAGGCTTTGTAGCATTTTTTGTACAGTTCTACTAGTGCATTTCTACATATTTTTATATATTGAATCTTAGCTTATCTGATTTTATAATTATAAACGTGTCATTTTGAAAAATATTTTTCATAGTGTTTCTTAATGGAAAGACACATCATTTATACAAGGTTCATATATTCAGGAAACTCATTCATGCCTCTAATAATTGTTCTGTTTGTCTTAAATTTCCTATGTTCATAATCTTGGAGGGAGGAGTTGGTGATCTTCTAGCATCTGTTTTTTATTTCTTAGTCTTTTTTGATTTAAGTGACGATAGTAAGTTAAAATTTAAAAACAATATGAAGCTTAAGTTCTCAGGCAAAGGTTTTATTTTTCTAAGAAATGTTATGATTTAGTCATATTTTAGAATTTATTGAGCAGAACACATATGCAAAGTGATGGAATATGAGGCCCCTAAATTTTCTTCCCACCACAAATGTGCCAGAGTTATCCACAAATCAATTCCTTCTGAAGGAAATCCAAATATGAGATAAGAGACTCTTAAATGCCATGCGAGGGACAAAATATCAAAGCGGGTCGGAAAGTTGAGACATGTTCATATTTCAGAACACAGCGCTTAAAAGTTGAGCAGGAATCCTCACCTGGTCAGTTCTCTCTGAGTGATAAAGCATTCGGATCATGCATGCAACCTGTCTTATTCACTTTTTCATTGCTGTGACTCAAGACCTGACATTCACAAATTAGGGGAGGAAAAGTTTATTTCGGCTCAGTTTCAGAAGGTCACAGTCCACTCAGTGGTGGCTGGCAAGAGTGGAAGCACACGGCGGAGGCAGAGATAGAGGCAGCTCCTCATGACGTTGATAACAGGAAGCCAAGTCAAGGCAAGTCAAGACTTGTCTCCTAAGGAAGGCACAAACTGGCTAGTATGTCCTTCCAAGCCCATCCTAGTAATCTGCCCCTGGTCCAGTGTCAGTGTTCCACCCTTCCGGGTGCGGAAGGTGTGTGTTGTGGTTAGGATCTGGAGTGTCCCCAAAAGTCTCATGTATTTTAATGGAACCATGTGATATTGGTGGATTGGGGTCGGGTCTGGAGGGGCGGATTACAGTTAAGTTAGGATTAATGGTGTGTAGTGGCCACACATGAATGCAGGAGGGACTGGTTACTGGGCGGAGTCCTGAAAGGATATATAAGCTGCACCTGCCTTCCTGGAGGGGGAGGACTAGTCTCAACTAGCCTCAGTTTGTCTTCCTGTTTGGCCAGGGAAGCTGCCTCCACCTCTCTCTCTCTGCCATGTACTTCGATTGTTGCCGGCCACCCCTGAATGGACTGTGACCTTCGAGACTGTGAGCTAAAATAAACCTTTCCTTTCTTACGTTTGTGGGTGTCGGGTGTTGAGTCACAGCAGCGAAAAAGTAACTAAAATAGTGTGGAAAGTCCCTCATGACACACTTCCTGTAATCCAATCTACATGCCCACAATCCACCTCTCCAGACCAGGCCCCAATGTCCTAACAGAACATGGTTTCATAGACAATCTATAACATCCAAATACATGAGATTTTTGGGGGACATTCCGGATCCAAACCACAATATAACACCACAGCTTTTACAGCTCCCATCTAGGAGACTGGTTTTGAGATCTGATGAGACTTGGTTATGAGTTCCCAGGGATCACAAGAGCAACAGAGTAGATTAATCAGTGAACAAAACCATTTAGTTCCTCATTAGTTTCTCAGTAACATGCAGACTTTTCCAGTTGCTGCCTATGGCCTAAGATTTTAATTAGCTTGCATGGTAGAGCTGCTAGAGCTGACATTTGCCCTGTCAGGATTTTCAGCAGAAACCTTAAACACAGAAGGGAATAAGAAATCGGAAATGATATTATTCTATGCAAATAGCAACCCATAGACTATGAACATGGTAGACTATGAACCAAAACATATGTCTGTAGACCAAGAAAGCAACTACATAATAATATAAAGCTCCAGTCAAAGAGAATGTGGCTGCTAAAGAGGTTCATGGAATTCAAAAGAGTAAATACTTTAAACTAGAAAAATAGAAAGATACCTTGCAGGTATCCTCAGAAATTGTCAGGACTATACCCATCACAGGCTGAATGAAATAAAAGTGTAAATCGTTCATTGAAGAAGAAAGCTCTGGTACACCTGTTTGAGATACAGCCCATGAGACAGAACCACTTGTATTGTTTCTCTAGGATTCTTTCTCTGTGTTCAGCCATTAGAGCAATCAGAGGTCACAGAAACTATGACTACAACTTGTCCCAGCAGGAGAACTGGATATTGTTCAAATAATGCAGGCTTTAGAGGTATGCAGATTGCAAGAGCTGTGAGGTCATAGAAGGTTTCACCAAGATTTCAAACAACAAACTTGAGGAGCCAGATCATGTGTGACATGTTTGTAGTCTCTGCAAGTATCCACAGATGAGCAATGTGTAGTGAGGTTAGGGAACGGAAGCCAAAGCTGCAGTAGAAACACCAGGAGATTAACGATTTCAGAAATATGGAATGCCTGCTAGGAAAAGGTAGGGGGAGTGAACAGTTTGAACCCAAGGGAATGATCCTGTGGACTTTAGCCAGCAAGTCCATAGTGGTGGGGCTGCCCAGGCAGTGGCACGGTGACCTCACACCATACCACTGTGTGCCCTGGATGCTGGACACAGCTATCGATTCAATTCTTGCTCTGCTGAGTTTTGGTCTTGCTTTGGTCTGATTCCTACTTTTATTTTTCCATTCTTCCCTTTAGGAATAGTAACACTTATCCTGTGCCATTGTACCTTGGAACTATGTAACTGTGTGTATGTGTGTGTTACTGATATCTGAGTCCAGAGCCTTCATACAGAGCTACATCTCCAGCCCACATTTTTTAAACAGAGTCCCACTACCTTGCTAAGTTATCCAGCTTGAGTTCTAACTTGTAATTTTGTTGCCTCAGCCTCTCAGGAAGCTAGGAGGCCGAGATATTTTTTTTATGTCTTCAGTAGGGTTCACAGTTAAGAGTTTGCCTTGAAACTGAAAGAAGATTTTGGAATTAAACTTTCAGCACTGACAGAACTGTTAGAACTGTGGGAGAAGGGCTGAATGCATTTTTCATTGTGAGATAAATATGAGCTTTGGTGAGGCCAAGGCAGGATATTATAGTCTAGATTTTAGATGACTCCAGATACCTTCAGATAAAGGCTTTGATGCCGACCTTTGGTGCTGTGGAAAGGTACTGACACTTTAGAAGGTGGAAAAGGTGGGGTCTGATGGAAGGAAGTTAGGTTATCTGCGAAATCCCTTTAGAAGGGATACTGGGTTCCCTACGTCTTCTCTTCTCTTTCTCTTTCTTGGCCAGCATGAAGTAAACAAGTTTCCTGTGTCCTCATCTCCTGTCACAATGGTCTGCATTGGCCTGAATGCGGGCTCAAAGCAACAGGACCTTGTGAGTCTGAACTAAACACCCAACATTGTACAACAAACATCCAACATTGTACAACAAAATAAAGTTTTTCTCCTTGTAAATTGATCAAGGTAATCACTACAGCTTGTAAATTGATCAAGGTAATCACTACAGCTTGTAAGCTGATCAAGGTAATCACTACAGCTTGTAAGCTGATCAAGGTAATCACTACAGCTACACGCTGACTACCACAGTCATGGTGTTTTATACACTGATAGATTCAGTGTGCTAAAGAAAGTTTAGAATTTTTAATCTGTGCTTATGAAAATATTTGCATTTTTAAATTTTTATTATGTATTTGTCTTAATTTCTTTTAGAATTCCAGTTCCATTAAAAAAAAGAAGTGTTTTATCTCTTTCACTTGCCTGAACAGTTTGTATACAATTGATTTTATTTCTTTATTAAATATTTCATTAAATTTACCAGTGGAGCTACATGGTCTTGGAAGTTTACTATGGAAAATTTTTTATGTAAAAATTCAATTTCTGTAAGAGGTATAAAATATTAATTTTATATATTTCTTCTTACATGAGATTTGGTAGTTTTGTGCCTTTAGGAACGTGTCCATTTCAACTAAGTTACCTAATTTATTGATGTAACATCATTCATAATATTTCTTCATTTTAATATCTCTACAATATTAAGGATGATATATCCTTCTTTCCTCACTAATTTTTAAACTAGTTTGGCTGGAAGCTTATCAAATTTTGTCAGTATTATCAAAGAATCAGCATTTAATTTCATTGATTTTTCTGGTTTCTGTTTCACTGATTCTGATCCTCTTTAATCTTTCATTTTACTTTTTTTCCATTTATTTTAAATTTAATTTGTGCCATTTATTCTATTGAAACTTAATTAAAAAATTGAAAAATATGATTAAGTGAAAAAATTTTATGTTTTTGGATTACTGAAATGATTATAGTACCAGTTTTAACCCATGTGATGTTGACATAAAAAGCTTGAGGCTGAGTAACTTATAAAATAAAGAGGTTATTTGGTTCCTGCTTCGTTGGGCTAGAGGGTCCAAATACCATGACACTAGTGTCCTGGTGAGGGTCTCCTGATTGTGTCACGGCATTAGAGAAATAGAAAAGAGACCAGCTACCCTGAGAGGGGGCTGGTGAGCCAGGATATAGGAGGCTGGGCTGGGGCCAGCATCACTGTTTATGCAACAAACTACATTCATAAGAATGAACCTGTTTCTGGCAGACCAGGTTGACTCCCACAGACAGTTTTGAATTCATTCCTGAGGGTGAAGTTCCAAGGGTGTAGGTTCTTAATATTCTACCACTTTGGTATTGCCACTAGGGGACCCAGGGAAAAACTACACATGATAACATACACATTGTAATTATCCAAAATGTTCTACAGATTAGATGAAATCTCAAACAAAATTTCAATGATAATTTTCACAGAATTAAAAAAATGCAATTCTAAATTTACCATGGAATGAGAAAATACCACAAATAAAAAGCAATCTTGAGAAAGTAAAAAATTTTGACAGATACATCCCAAGACCAAGAGCATATGATCTTACTTATATGTCAAACTTAAAATGTTGAAAATATAAAGAGAGAAAGAACAGTGACCATTACCAGTGGGCAGGGAGAGGTTGGTGAACAGGGAAATGCTGGATGTGAGTGTAAAGATGCAATTTAAAACTTGATGACTGTTGTTAGTATTGTGTCAAATGGTGCAAATTTGCTAAGAAACAGATTTCAGGTCCTATTAACAAACATCCACTTACGAAGAGAGCTATGTAAGCCAGATATGTTAATTAATTTAATTATCACAATATGAGATATGTTAGTCACACCAATGATGTATTTCATTACATACATGTACAAAACATCATGCTGCACACCATTAATCTATATAATACAATCTAAATCAATTTTTAAATTTATTGGTACAAAAATGTTCTTCATTTGAAATAATGACAATTTTATCGCTCTTTCAGTTCTTATAATGTGAAACATATTATTCTAAATGTTAGAAACAAATCTTAAAAGTGTAAGTTATATCCTTGGCTAAAAATATAAAGTGTACTGTTATGTTTATTTTTAAAAAATAAATCAAATGCTACTAAATGCTTTAATCTGAAAAACTCTCCCCATGTTTGTGGAGCCATTCACATCCTAACTTTTGGGACTTTTATTTCCTACAGATAGGACACATGCAGGAGTTACATTAGATTCCAGTTATACCTAGATTGGGCACAAAATGTACAATAAGTATTCACTTATACTCATAAAACATAAAGTTGGAAGAAATTACTCATATAGCTTTATTTATTTATTTATTTAGAAACTGGCTGATCCTGAACTTACTACTCAGACCTGGGCTGGCCTTGAACACAGAGCAATCATCCTGCCTTAGCCTCTGGAGTGCTGCAATTAGAGGTAAGCCCCACCCACTATGCCCAGCTTAAGTGGCACTGGTGAATTGAATTCAGAGCCTTGCACTTGCTAGGCTACCTCCCCAGCCCTTTTTTGACAAATCTTTTTTTGTGGATTTTTTTTTTTTTTCATTTCCATACCAGGGATTGAACCCAGGGCTTTGAGCATGTCAGGCAAGCTCTCTACCACTGAGCTACATCCTCAGCCCTTGACAAAACTTTTGTAAATAAAGCCAAAACATATAAAAGGTATACTTTTAAATAAAATGGAAATTGTTGATATTAAGATCAGAAAAAATTGTACTGAAATAAATAAACAAAACTGAGAAACTTTTTTAACGAACTGACATGCCCAATAATAAAATAATATGGCCAGGGAATTTCACAAAATAATTCTTAGCATGAAGGAGTTGATCCTTTTAAATGTCTTCAAACTATTCTGGAACATATAAGAAATGAAAGTCCCCACTTACTTTATGTAATCAGGGAAACTTTGATTTATTTTCTTGGAATCTACATTTTTTTATAATATAGCAACTCTAGCTACTTCTTAAGTACACTACTTTAAGAGGGGCTCAATAGACTAATAAAATTGATGGCATAAAATTTTTAGCAAGGCAGAAATTTACTTAGTAGTGTAAGTTGCAGCCAGCAAAATAGAGAAATTACATGCAAGAGTCACGATACAAAATGCTGAAATTTATAATCCTGGAGGAACCCCTGGAGATAAAAACTTAAATACCATCTCATCAGTTCTGCTAGAATGTGGATAAAGAGTTCAAGAAAGAGGGTTGTCACAGCCCGTTAGCAACCAGCAGTAATATTTAAACTTTTCTAAAATGTAAATTTTAAAATGAAATAGCATTCTTTACCTATTGGAGTGCAGAGATTAAAATGATTCATATTATCTAACAGTTTCAAGAAGGATGGGAAATAGATATAAATTGATTTCAGACTTGTTGTAATATCATTTGGCAATTTTTTCAAAATACATGATCTAATTATTTGATTTCCAGAAAGTGAGATATTTTTGCATGAATGTATTTAACACAGAGATAAAAAAAAAAAACTTCCAGCAAGCATTATAAAAATGTTTAAAAAGGAAATAACCTAAATAACCACGAAGTAGGAGCGGAATGCAAACGTGATGGTGCATCACATTAATAGAATAGAGGTAATCATGAAACAGAAGGAGATAGGTCACGCGTGACTTGGAAAAATATTCGTGTTTAAATCATATTAGAAAAGGCAAGTACTAATGGATAAATGTAGTTTAAAATCTCCATTTCTACTTAATATAGTTAAGGGAGAAAAACACAAACTAAAAGGTAGGCAGAAGTTATTACTTCTAAATGAGGTGAGAAGTAACACAATCAAACACTCACTGTATCAGTTTTCATTTAGTTCTATAGTTCCATCTTTTCTGGCTAGAATAATTCAATTTTCTAACTCTACATTTGAAAAGGATTGCTGTTCAAAGGGCTAAAGGGAATCTCTGGTAATTGAGTAAGTCTGGGCTGGCTGTGTATCAATTTTAGGAGGCTACCCTGGTTTGTTGGGCATGGGGAAATGTCTGCAGTTTTTTTGAGCTGGGCATGGATGTGGTGAATTTCATGGCATTACTGTTCGGATGAGTGCTGGCTCTGGCAGTGTCGGAGCTATGTAATGAGCCTCAGGGAAAAGCATACCTGAACTAGGGGGTATTTTTCAAGAATGGACAGAAGGAAATGAGTGCTGGAAGGTGCTGAAAGTGTGAATATTGGAAATAACAGCTGTTTGAATGTATCTTGCCACACACAGGTTATTCAGAGATGGGTCCAGGAGCCAGGCATGGTGGTGCATTTCTGTGATGCCTGTAATCCCAGTATTTGGGAGGCTAAGAATCAGGATCACACGTTTGGGTACTTCCTGAGTGATATACAAAAATTCTGTCTCAGATACATGTATAATACCCATGTTCACAGCAACACAAATAACAGTAGCTAAAATGTGGAGGACACCAAAATACACATCAGCAGGCCAATGGATACATAAATTGTGGTATTTATACACAATGGAATACTACTCGTCTACAAAGACAGATAGGTTGGAGGCTTTTGTAGGTAAATGTAAGCAATTTGAGGCCATCATGCTGAGTGAAGTGAGTCAGAAGCAGAAGGTGAAATATTGAATGGTTTCTCTGATATGAGAAACCCAGATCACAATTATTTCATTGAACTTTTTGTGGGGAATGAGGAAACTAAAGAGGAAAGGGAAGGAGTGGGAGGGTCAAAAAAGGGGAAGGACATGTAAGTTTACCACAATATGTAGGTGCAGAAAATACTCAAGATCAATGTAAACATTTTGTATTGCACTTATACATATCAATAAAATGGGAGCACAAAAAATTTAAAAGTAAAACAAAATGAAATGTGCTGGGGACATACCTCAAACAGAGAGTAGCTGGATTATCTCCAAGACTGAAAAAAAAGGAAAGAAAGGAAAAAAGAAATGAGCATAAGAAAACTGAATGAAGGAGAGGATAATTTTCATGGAATTTATATTTGCTGCCAGTGATGTAAGTCTTTAAAGATGTTATTACTGTATGATGTTTTTAATCACAAATTCAATAAGGGTGGCCCATATTTCTTCTTTTCCTAAATGCTTTTTCTCTTGATACCTGCTTTCAGGAGATGTCTATCTTACAGGATATGTTACCAGAGCCATGTGAGGGATTCTGGAACTGTCAATATCATAAAATGCGAGGACAGGATAGGAATTTTCCCCATTTATTTGAGGTTTATAGGATTCAAATAATTATCATACTCTTTTTATGTCCTTGAGCCACATGTAAACAAGTCTCTTTGAATAGCAAGAATAAGATAATAAGCAGATAAAATAAAATTTCTTTTCCATTTATGTTTATTAAGCATTCAGTTCATGGAAAGTCAGTGGACCAGTTAAATTAACAATTCTTATCTTTTAGTTTTATTCTGGCCCAAAGAAAGCAGCTTTATTTTGGATAGGTGCTGTTAACAAAAAAGCTAGTTTTATTCATTTTTGGAAATTTCCCTGTAGTATGTCTTCACTGAGATTAAGTGATAAGAGAATTGCATTTTGGCAAATCCAAAAGAGAATTCTAACCATCCAGTGGATCCAGAGTCATTCATTTAATTCTCTCTCTCTCTCTCTCTCTCTCTCTCTCTCTCTCCATACACACACACACACACACACACACACACACTCGCATATTAAACGAAGAACAGAAGAAACCATGCCAAAAATGATTGTACATATTTATGGTGCCCTCTGGGACATGTCGATGCGTGTGTACATGGTGGAGGGTTAAATCAAGCTATCTAACACACTCCTCTCAACATTTATTTGTGTTGAGAACACTTAAAGTCCTCTCAGCGACCTTTCAGCACATGCAGTCATGCACTGTCATGACCCACAATCACCATGTTGTACAACAAATTACCAAAAAAGTGTCCATCTTGCCTAAGTGGAAATTTGTACCCCGTGATCAACATTTTCCTATTTTCTTTCTCCTGGTCCTACTATCAATACGCTATTCTTGGTCTCTGTGTATCCAAAATTTTTAGATTGTACCTCAGCATAATCATGCAATATGTGTCTTTCTGGCCTGGTCTTAGTGTAGTGTCTTTCAAATTCCTCAACATTGTGCCATATTCAGTATTGCCTTCTTTTTCTAAGATTCAATAATTTTCCAGTGTATTGGTTCAACAGATTTTCTTTATTCATTTATCCACCTATAAATACTTAGGTCGTTTCTATATCTTTTATATTGTGAATGACGATGCACCGGATGTGGGAGTGCTGTCATCTCTTAGACATCTTGATTCTCCTTCCTTTGACAGAAACTCAGATTGCTGAATCCCATAGTAGATCTATTTTTAAATTTTGGGAATCATCTGTACCATTTTCCATAATAATACAACATTGAAATCACCACTCTTACTGTGTTACTCCCCTGCTCCCCTGTGTGAAGGAGCAGGCCTGGATTCCTAAGGGCTAGTCTGGCCCTGGATTTACTGGGTTATGGTGTCTGGACCCTGGGTTGCTTGATAGGCCTCTGGACTCTGGGTCATGTGTATTTTAAGACTGCAAGGTCAGGGCCTAAAGAGGAGGCCCACCTAGCACTGAGGCCGTGCAGGGCAGCCTTAGTTCCATAGTTAGTGACAAAGTCAAATGCTCATGCTCACATCACTCTTATGCCCCAAGCAGGGGGGGGGGGGGGGGGGTGGGGGGGCATCTCTTATCGCTGTGCTACCTAGCCTTGGGAGTCAAGTGCCATAGGTACTGTAAAACTGTCCCTTCTTCCCTCTTCAACATGTCTTTATTTATTTCGATGATCCTTTCAGGTGTTGTGATGACCTCTTTTCTGCATTTTCAAGGGTAGTTTTGTGAGTGGATGGCTCCATTTGTTTCTGAGATGGAATACTGGAAGGTTCTGTGCGACTCTAGCATCCACTGATACTGTTTCTTTTTTTAATGGAGGCAAATTTTATGTGTTATGAAGTACAAGGGTGCTGAAGATTAATCATGACAAATGGACATAAGCTTTATGACATGAACAAACTGGCACTGGTCCTTGGCTTCTTACGACCTGGATCATTCAGCAAAGGTGAGCAGCGGGAGGACAAAGTTTCACCTATATTTACAGATGTGCTCCTCTGGTCACATGACTTACTGCCTGAGCTCCACCTCACTTTATTTCTGTTATTATTGCGTTGTGTTATATGATGAAATACTTCTGCAAATCATCATAAAGAATCATGTAGTGATTAGAGAAATACTGTGTAATAAATGAAATGCACCTGAATTTTCCAGAACCTGCCACCTCCTACTTATGAAGAGAAATGACTTCCATGGAACCAGCTCATGGTACCAATAAGGTTGGAAGCACTGACATCAAACATTGTCATCAATCCAGAAATTCTCCTCTATTTTCATTGATTCAGTTTTCACAGACAGCCTTGTTCTGATTCCCATCATCACAAATTGATTTTGCCAACTTCCCAACCTCAAAAAATGTATTCTTTGCTGAATTACTTTTGGCAAGAATAGAATTTTAAGATTTATTTTTCTGTAGGTATTATGATTCATATTCTTGTATCAATGGACATGATTGTATTGAATGAGGAGAGGGTCTTTTGATCCTCTATTGGCTTTAAATGGAC
This sequence comes from Ctenodactylus gundi, assembly GCA_004027205.1. Taxonomy (NCBI): domain Eukaryota; kingdom Metazoa; phylum Chordata; class Mammalia; order Rodentia; family Ctenodactylidae; genus Ctenodactylus; species Ctenodactylus gundi. Next base: position 86,284 of record PVKB01004395.1, on the reverse strand, counting down.
ACTTTAGGAGGTCCTTTGCTTGAGATTTCTGAAAAACATTATTATATTGTTGCGTAAGACTTTGTATGGACATATATTAACATAAATGTATAGTTTTATGAGTCTATAAGCTGGAGGAAGCAGAGAGGGAAGAAGAATGCAAGAGTTGTGAGGTCATGGATGTTCGTTCCTAGATGTCAGAGGACCTCAGTGGCCCAGCAGTGTTACCCAGGGAAGACAGTGCATGAAGTTGTAACAGATAAAACTAAGGTTCAGTGGTGACTCCAGAAATTTTGAGGTGCCAGAAAGGTGGATCTTTTTGCTGAGAAAGGCCACAGGCAGTGAGTAGAGCCAATCCCAAAGAGAAGCCACAGAGGTGGCAGCCGGAGGTCATGCTGTAGGGACAGAGCAACTCAAGCCCTCTGGAGCTCCCGTCTCTACAGTTTACCCCATATGCTGAATAGAGAGCTACAGGATTTAATAGCTTGTGTTGGTTTGATTGCTTTTTATACCTCTATTCTTCTCTTTTGGAACAAGAATGGTTACACTATGCAGTTTGTATGGGAAGTGTTTAACTTTTCTTTAATTTTTCACAGGGGCTCACAACTTTTATTCTAGCTTCAACTTGGGAATTTCTGTTAGAAATTCTGCTAATTTCATAGCATATGATTAGTAATACTTCAGCCATCTCTGATACTGATGTAAATGTTCTCTTAATTTTATATCTTTAAGTCATTTATGTTCCTGGAGAAAAAAATCTAATGTAAAATTCTTGTCATGGACCAGATTTTGTTTGTTTGTTTTGGGGGTATTGAAAATTGCAAGTTTTCATGATGCTAGGAATTGACCAGCTATATCCCTAGCTCACTTTTTAAATTTTCATTTTGAGGCAGTGTCTCACTATGCTGCTAAGTTAATATTTTTGTTCTCTTTCCAATGTTCACTGTCGAACACTTCCAGAATCTTTTGTATCTCTCTAGTTTTGCTCTTCGGAGACTCTAGATTTCTATTCACAAAAGCTACTTCCAATATTTTTTTCTTTTTCAAATTAACCCCTGTGAACTCATGACTCAAGTTTTCTCTGCCTGTACAATAATTGTGCTTTTTATGGTCTGCCAAAGTGCCCAAGAGCTTCACCCAAGTCCCCAGTGTTGAGTCACCTCTAGTAGCTGCCACAGTCATCTATAGCAACTGAAGCTGTGGCTACCTTCTTAGGTCAAAAGAGACTTGCACTTACACGGGTGTCCTGAGTTAGCTGGTGCTGTGGGTCTTACAAATCATGAGCCCTCAGCTAGGCTTCAGATGATCTATTTTTTTTTTCTGTCTTCGTCTTCTGAATTTGAAATATGTCAGTGCTGTTGTTTCAAAGCAAAAAGAAAGTTTCATTAACATCACAGTCAGGCTGCTGGGGAAAGCAAGCAACTTGTCAGACTCCTCTACAGCATGTTTGGGTTTGAGTGTTTACTTAGTTCTGCTTCTCTCTCATTTCTTAGGGCTTGTCTAGTCATCTGAGCGTCAAAGGGCACTGTGCTCAAAAAAAGGTGAACCGGAATCATCTGTGACACTTCATGCTAATGGTTTCCTTAGTTTGATTATTGTTTCTAAGACTTCACCGACCCTCTGATGGCCTCATTTGCTAATATTCCATGTGGACCAAGATATATTTAAATTCTCCCAGTAATCACAATTTAGATTCAAACTGTTCATTACCCCATCCTGTTACACACATATTGTTTTTAAAATTAAAATTCTGTTTCATTTGCCAGAGTTGCAGGTGGTAAAGCTTTTTCTAGCCATTGAAATTTAAACAGTTCAATTCTTGGGCCCAAACTTCAGCTATTACTCCAGATGCCAGGGTGGCTAGATCAGATCATGCCTGCATGGAATTTGCATAAAAGCATATAAATTTTGTGTTAGAGAACCTCACTTCATTGTTATACATATTTAGAGCGAGTCTAACAGAAATGTCTTTAATATTAATCTATAATTGGCATGTTCTTGTTTCTCAACACAAAGAATTTGATCAAGGTGACATCATTGTTTTTGAAATGTAACTGTAAAGTACACATAAAAATTCAAAAATTTAATATGTATTAAATACTACTATGCACCTTAACTAAAATTAATAGAGATATTTCTAGTGAAATATATATAGAAAGATCTTACAAATCACTGAAAATACTGTTGTAAAAATGATTTAGGTCCAAAATATAATATTACTAGTTGTTATGGTTTGGATCTGAAATATCCCCCATAAGCTTCACATATTTGGATGTTACGGAGTTTCTATGGAATCACATACTGGGAAGAGGGGGTCTGATTTAAGGGTGGATCACTGAGGCTTGACTCAGAAGGGACAAACCCGGAAGGAGTGCATTACTGGGAAATGAGCTTGAAGAATGGATGCTAGCTTCACCATTCCTTGCTGAGGGGGCTTCCTGTCTGCCATGCCATGAACAGCTCCCTCCTGATACTCCTCTACCTTCTGCTTTTACCACTTTCAGCCACCTGTGAGTGGACTGAGACCTTCCGAAATGTGAGCTAAAATAGATTCTTCCTCACTCGAATTCTGGGTGTTGCAAATTCCAACAAGTAAATAACTAGGACATTAGCATCTGTGACGAGCTCCGTAGGTCTGCTCCCAGGCACGCCCTTCCAAGCATCATTGCCACTCTGAATTTCACTGTTAAAGATTAGCTCTCTGTGTTCAAACATGCTTTAAATAAGCCTGTATCGACTTAAGATGTATGAACAGAAAACTGCACAAATCACACACTCTCATAAAGTAAAAAAACATTCAGAAAAAGCACCCTCAAATTGGCTTCACACCACCTCCAGAGTCATTTCCCCTAAATCTAAAATGTCCTGGTCTACTTCTTAGACCACCAAGATAATTTAATGCCGACTGTTTCTGAACAGGACCTAAGTGAAATAGCACTCTTGGCCATTTTGATGGGCTTATTTTACGCCAGACTATGTTTGTGAAATTGTGAAATTCTTTTTTTTTTTGTTCATGACTGTCACAATAATTTGTTTTTTAATTGCATGGTTAGCATTCCATTTTGTGAATATGCTGAATTTCCTACATGCCAGGATTGATGAATATTTACATGCTTTCAATTTGTGATATTGTCAAATGAAAGCATACACTTCACAGGGTCATGATAAGCATTCTTGCATGGGTCTTTTGGACTTTGAAGGTCCAGGGATATGGTTATTGAAGGCTGAGATGTGTCGTTGCTGATCAGAATGTGTGTATTAGTTGAGTTTCTGTAGCTCTGCATATTTTCTAAAAAGTTTTATCAATATGCATTCCCACCAATAAGATATGATGATTTTTGATGCTCTGTGTCCAAGCCAATACTTGATATTCATAATCTTTTTACTTTTTAAAAATATAAGATAAATTTAGTATACAGTTCCCTTTGTATTTGTGAGGAGAGGAAACTTTGTATTTTTATCTGTCATCTGAGAAGTCATTTGCTCATTTTTTACTTTATTCAAAATCTACATTCTATTGATATCTAAGTTTGTAAAAATACATTCCAGATATAAACCTCTTGGTGGATGTAAATGTAAGAAGTGCCTTTTTGCAATTTTTTGATTTGTATTTTAATTCTGTTGATTTTTTTGGCTAACATATGTTCCTCATTTTAATATAGTCCATTTTAATTAAACTTTAATGGCGAGTGCTTCCATGGGAAGAAACCTTTGTTGGTCCTGAGGTCAGAAAAATAATTTCCTATTTTTTTCTGAGAAAGTTTATTATTTTTTCTATACACTTAGATCTGGAAACCATTACTGACTGTTGTATGCAGTGTGATAAAGGCAAGGATTATACAGGCACATGTAGACATTGAAAGATAAAACACAATTTACTATAAAGAATATCTTTCCAAATGTTTGAATTGTATTATTTTTGATATTCAAACATCTATACATACATAAGTCTGTTTCTCAATCTGTTTTTCTGTCCCTTTTTTTTTTCTTTGCCCTTTTTGTCATTATCTCATGTCTTAACTAGTAAAAATTTTAAAATTTTGATGACAGGGAGTGTAAACCCCCAGACCTCATACTTGCTTGTTTATTTGTTTTCCCCAAGATTTGCTTAGCTCTTTTCACTGAGTTTATCTTCACTTATATTTTAGAATGAGGTTGTTAGGTTCCAAAAATCACATTCTGAGATTTTTGGTTGAAATTGTACTGAGTTATAATTAATTTGGTGATGGCTGCATTTAAAAATACCTAGCATTTGTTCCGTGAACAGAGTATGTCCCTCATGTTACTCAGTTTCTCTTTAGCATAACAAAACATCTGAAATAATTACCGGAGAAAGGCTTGTTTTGGCTTTTAGCTACGGAGATTCTAGTTTAAAATGGGGTAGACTCATTTCTTTGAGTCTCTGGCCAGAGTGTCAGGCGGCAACAAGCCACTTACCCAAGAAAGGAAGACAAATGAACTCCCCCATCGCTCCAGGGACCAAGCATTGAGCACAGAGCACAGATACATACAGATTTTTAAGGGACACTCATCCAAATTCTTCGTTTGTTTAGATGAACTTGAGTAATGTTAATTACGTTTTGTAACTTTATACAGAGTTGTAACACAATTTAAAAAGATTCCTTCCTACTTGTTTGTGGCTTTGAAGTTATTATTGATATATCATGAGCATATTTTTAATTATTATTGATATACAAAATGTAAATCCCTTTTTATAATGTGTTTACATACTGTGATTTTAACACACATCTGAATTAATTCAAACAGCCTTTTTGCATATTCTTCTTGTTGTGGTACAAGAGATCAAGCCCAGGACTTTCACAGTAAGCTGCGTTCCCAGTCTGATTTAATTTTTGATTTGAGACAGGATCTCACTGAGTTACTAAATTGCCTAGGCTAGGCTGGGACTTGAGATCTTCCTGCCTCACCTTCCCAAAGTGCTAGGATTACAGGTGTGCATCACCATGCCAAGCGTACTTGGCGATTCTATTGGATTTGCTGCATATACTTACTCAACAGGATCATTAATAAAAGTTGCTTGCTTTCGTTTTTGAAGAATGTGGTTGAAATAATTTCTGCTTTGTTTGAAAGCATCATTCCTTTGATTCTTGTCTTCTCTTATTAGTTTTTTAAAAAGTCATCTGTCAGTATTACTTCCTGCTCTGGTATGAAAATGTGTATGTTTTCTTGAGACTATTTTAAAATTATATTTAGTGTAATTTTCTGCCCTTCTATAATGAGGCACCCAGCTGTCATTTTCTTTGTATTTATTCCATTTTGGACTCATAAAAATTCTTGAATCTATGATTTCACACATTGTGTGGATTTCAGAATATTCTTGGTTATTATCTTTGTTCTACTTCTTTTCATTTTTTTCTGAGAATTAAACCATTATATTTAACTGACATTTTCTGTGTTTTTTTATTTTATGTATATGGCTCCATTCTTTTTCCTCTCTATGATTTAATACAGAGACTTCCTTTTTGTCTTTAGTATTTTCCCCAATATTTATATGTGTGTGCATGTGCGTGTGTGTGTGTGTGTGTGTGTGTGTGTGTGTGATATACATTGGCTACAGTGAGCTTAAGGATTTAATTTAGGTAATTCTGATTGCCAACTTTCCAGTTTGTTTAGTGTATGAGCAACATTAAATTTTTTCTAAAGTTTTTGATAGAAGTTTTAATTTCAGTCATTGTATTTTTCATCTCTGTGTTTTTTTTTAGCATTTTTACTCTCTCCTCTTTTTAAAATTTAGTAATAACTTTTGTTTTGTATAAAATTTTAGTTTGATGAAAGTTAAAAACACATGTAATAAAACTAATGGTTTATCACTAAATTGACACATTATCATTTTGATATTGCATATTTTATAGTTTAATCTATTTTTAATTTCTAGAACATTTTTTCTTTTTATAATGCTAGTTATATTGTTTAATGACATTATGCATCACATGTAAGTACAACTTGAATCTTTGGATTATGATTTTCCTCTGTAGATAATTTTTATTCTTTGTGACTGGCAGGCAGTTGATCTATTGGTTGATTACTATAATCTGATCAAAATAATTATAGGTTGAAAAATTTGCAGTCTGGGTTTCAGCCTTTCCAAGAGGTGATCTATGTTTTGTACATGCCGTTCTTTGATGCTATAGCTGGAAACCCTTGGTCTTTACCGGCATCCTTCTTTGACAAGCATTGAGCTCTAATTCAGGTACCCTAACTCCCGCAAATTTGCAACTGAGTCCTCCTGACTGGCATCCTCCTGACTCATTCTCCTGGATGGCCAGGTTTACAAGCAGGAGCCACCTTTTCAGGCTGTCCACCCAGACCCATCTTCTCTCAAGTGCCATTTTCAAAAATGCTGTGCTTGAGGAACCAAACAGCACTAACAGCAGGCTTTGAGCTCTGCATGTTCATTCACCTCCAGACTTTTTTTTCTGATTGGTAACTCTCTGATGTCTCTAAGCATGTGTATTTCTATCTCAAACTTTGTAAAATTTTTTCTCATTTTTTATGAAGGTGTTAACCTGAAATAAGTTGGTTGAATATTGCTGGAAGGGACTCTAATATTTTCACTGGTGTTACATTCCAAATTCTTACTAGCACATAGCAGTCTGTTCAAAGTTAAACATACGATAAATGGAACTAAAAAACATGCAGTGATATTATACTTTCTATAAAAAATAAGCCACCTACAAAATAACATTTTGCAATTACTAAGAATTAAATCTCACTTGTGTACATAGTGTTCACAAATGATGTAGAATGAAAAATCACATGAAATTAATGAATAAAGAAGATTACGTGGTGCACTGCTCTCATGATAAATATATTATGAGTAATAGTACAAAAACTATAAGACTACAAAAACTATAAGTGACAATAGTGAGTATGATAATTTTCTAAGTTTGTGGATGAGAGCAAAAATCTATCCATGCTATGGAAATAATTCAGATATAGTTCTGAACACTTAGAAAAAGGTACAAATAGCAAAGGGGTACAATGAAATCGTAACTTTTTTCTTAAGGAAGTAAATGTTGATGGGGCTGAAGAAATGGCACAGTGGTTAAAGCACTTGCCTTGCAAGTACAAGGCCCTGAGTTCAATCCCCCAACACCACATAAAGCTGGGCACGGTGTTACAATCCTGTAATCCCAGCACTTGTGAGGCTGAGGCAGGTGGATTGTCCTGAGTCCAAGACCAGCCTGGACCACCCCAGTGAGTTCAGGACCAGCCCGGACTACCCCAGTGAGTTCAGGACCAGCCTGGACTACAGAGCAAGACTGTCACACACACACACACACACACACACACACACACACACACACACACAGTGAGGAAAACATACAAATCTACTTTGAAAAGCTATCTGTCAAAAAGCTAAATTTAAGAAGGGAAATAATGCAGTCACTTGAATAATGAGATTATTTGGGATAATGAATACCCTTAGAGAATAGCTGTTCATGGTTTATTCATTTATTCAGCAAACATTTTGTCATTGGGTGACACGTGTTTTTATGTAGTAGTGAAGTATTATGACATATCTGGAAAGAAATTTATGTCAATTCATTTTACTGCAAAGGATTGCCAAGTCAGGAGATGTATTACCATCAAATTTCAATAGGTTATTTATGATTAAAAGACGTACAAACCATTGGGGTCTGATTTCCACCATGAGTATGAGAACAAACAGCTACTTTTCTCAGGGACCCAGGACGGTGGAGGCATTATATGTAGTGATAACAAAAATGAGTAGGTTCGGAGCACCAAAACAATAATATTTTCAATTATAATTCTTCAAAATGATAAAAAAAAGTCTTCCGTGGAAACTCTGGCTTGCAGAATGGCAACTGACTACTGTGGTTGGCACCATATTCTTCAGAAGTAAGAGAGGAATCTGACTAACTCCAACACCCACTTACTTATTCTTCCTCGGCTTTTAGGACTGTTACCATCATTGCCTAGATGACGTTTAGGTCCACTGCTTTGCTAGGCCTGCCCTTTTGTGTGGGCAAATGCTAACGCTTGATGGAGTAGCACAGCGTTCCTATAGAGAAATGCAGGAACTGGCCAGTTATTCAATAATTCCAGAACCTCCAGCAAGTGTAAAAAGGACTGGATAAATTGCATTTGGGGGGCTACTTGACAGCCGATTTGCACAAAGGATGCCATGGGCTTTGGGAAAATAATGTGTTCTACTTGGGGTACGCGTGCTTAGAATGAAAACACACTAGTGCTACAGTCTCTGGATGAGAGTGGGAAATAAGGCTGAAGTGAAATTGGAGTATGCTTCTAGGCCTTTTAATATACATTCAGTAAAGCATGTTAAAGAATTTCCTCATGTACAGGAGATCTTTTATAGGCTTTTTAGAAGCTTTTAAAATGTAATACGAAGATATTATATTTTATTTATCTATAGTAAAATATTAAAAGGCTTATTTTTCTAATATAAACATATTTAACAAAAAGATAAAAGACAAAAAGAAGAAAAAATAATCTATTATTCCCAAAACAAATTAAAAGAATATTATTTTATACATAATTTCTGTTTATGTGATTTTTATGCATTATAATCTCATATACACATATATAATTTTAATTTTAGATGCAATTACAAAATTACATGGTATGGAAATCTGCATGTTTTATTGTTTACTTAATAATGTGTGAATAATTTCCCATGTTAAAAAAATTTTTAAATGGTCGTTTGAGTGGTTGCTGGGAATTAGTTTCTTTTATAGATGAATCTTAAGTATATAATTGTTCTCTTCTCACGCTAAGCATCTAAGAGTCTCTCTCTTTTGTTTAAGTCTCATTCTTCTTCCTTATTTTTATATAAACCATGTTATAATGAAAAAGTATAATGATATATATGACTATCTGTGGTTATTTCCTTATTTCCTTATGTTAATTAACTAGAAATATGATGGATCAGAGGACATATGCTGTGGGATTTAAATTACCAAGGCTCAATAAAGTATAAGAGAAAAATCATCTTCATACTTTCCATTCAAATACATATATATATATATATATATATATATATATGTATGTATGTATGCAATACATAATGGTCACAATGAGATTGTGTATTTTATACACATATATGTATTGTGTCAAGATTACAATCCCTTCCATTTTCTGTGTTTACACTTCCCTCAACCTCCTCATCCCCCCAACTCCCACTATCATCTTCATTTGATTCTATGAAATGCCTAAATTCTGGGTTTCTCATATTACAGAAACCATCCAATGTTCTTTTAAGTTTAATTGTGAGGAGATAGTTCTTTTGTTCTATAACTCCATAAAATCTTGGGAAGATATCACAGTTTTTCATGACCCCCTTCAATTAAAAGCATTAAAAGAATTCTCCTAAGCCTGGAAGAATTTTATGGTCTAATGTGATTAAGTGTTCCTCTTGGAAGTAATTACTGTTCCTGATAAAATTCTCCAGCAAATTTTTGGTCTGTGCCAATAAACTTAATAGTCGTTCCTAACAGCCTCCTAACTTAAGAGCCCAATACAATTTAACTAACCTTAGGAAAAGTCTGTAATTTTGACCAGATGATGCATTCATTTTGTGTAATACAACAGTTACTGGGAAGTAATTTTCCTCCATAAAATGTCTTTCTCAAATGAAATATCTGAATTGTTTTTTTCTTAGTTCTTTTTTTGTGGAAAATCTTGGAGAAAATAAAATGTTGATAAGTTCACAAACAACTTGCCTCAAAAGATGTTATGAAAGATATTAGAAATCTCTGTTAATAAGACTAAGTGGAATTTATTTCAGGTAGATAACTATAGTTTAGGAACTGATCACAATTTACTTCGTTAATAAGTGAAAATTGCAGCTCATATTTTAATTGATTGATACACAAAAAGTCTTTGATTAAATTCAATACACATTTAAATTAAAATATGTATGTAAAAATCCTTTGCAAGTGAGAACTAAAAACTTCCTAAATATGACAGAGTATCAACATTCAGGAAAAACTATATACTACAGTGGGAGACTGATGATATATCCATTCAAGCTTAACAATCAAATGATAATTCCAACTTCTTATATTTAGTATTTTAACTCAGATCTAAGTCAATGAAATAAAAGAAAAAGTCTTACAACCCCTGAAGAGAAATAAAACATGTGTGGGACAAAATGTTTATGTACATAAGGTGATCAAAAATATAATTAAAGCTTAAATAATAAGTTTTATTAGAGTAAAAGGCACATTGTCACTAATCACCCTCCACAATATACTGTCTCTAACTTTGAACAAACTTGTCCCACTATTCTCAGGCATGTGTTTTTATTGCAATAAGTTTTATTTTAATATAAACATTCAATGTATTTTCTGAGCACCCTTATATGTGGCACTTCCAAAATAATCCACAAACTATTAAATTAACACTGAGTTGAGCAGTGGTGCTATATAAAAGTTATAAGCAAAAACCAGTTGTGTAGTTATATACCAGAAATCATTACAAGAAAAAAGGTACAAAAATCACTTACATTTACATAAAAAATTTTGGTATAAAATTTTTAGAAATAAATATGCATGAATTTATGGATGGATAGGTAGATAGAATGACAAATCAAATCTGGTAAAATGTTAATAATTGGCGAAATTTGACTAAATAATTTATGAGAGTTAAAAAAATTCTGAAATAACTAAGGATGCCATTTTATCTATTGCTCATGTGTAATTTACTCTTGTGATATAGTTGTAAGTTCATGTAATGTAGCAATTCACTTTTTGGTCTTTGATTTAAGTTTATCCTAAGAAAACTGATAGATGTAGTGATAACCTGAATGTCTTTTGAATGTACAAATATTTACCTTTCAGTACTCATCTAAGGAATTTGAGACTTAACTTCTCTCTGTGTCTTTTTCCCATTTTCTAGCCTTATGAATTTCATTGTTATAGTTCTTTTCTTATATGAACTGGTGGGCAAGGCTGTGTTAAAGAATCTCAGTGAAGATTTACTAAGACACACACACACACACACACACACACACACACATACACACACACACACACAGAACTCTCAGCAAATCATCCCAATAAGGGATTCTCTTGGACTCAGAGAAGAGGCATCGGCCTCTTCTAGGGATGGGACACTGAGCTAAAGAGTGGTGATTTGAATGGTGAAGTGAGTCACCTGCAGAAGATTAAATATGTTAAATATTGCATGGTGTTTCTGATTTGGGAAACTCATTATACAGGCATTCTATAGAACCAAGTGGGCTTGATAGTGAGAGTTAGGAGGGATTGAAAGGGTGTGTTAGGGCCAAAAATGGGAAGGGATTGTAAAGTTGATGTTATATATATATATATGCACAAAATACTCAAGTTCTTTGTAAACATTATCTATCACATAATCATATATATGTGTGTTAATAAAAATGTAGTAAAATAAAATAAAAAATATATAACACCTGAGAATAAATCTAAATTATGATGTGCAAAATTTCTAAGAAAAAATAATTGGCAAAATTTAAGTAACCCTTCCACACATGGAAAAAATAATTCAAAGTTGAAGTATCATTACAGTAAAAATTATAATTTTTCCCCATTTTATTGATATGTATACTTGCAAAATTTAAGGTTTACAATGGAGTTGAGCCTTTTATGTGCATATTTATCTTGTCAATGTGACAAGGGCTTTCCCACTCTCCTTTTGTCCCTCCCCCTACTCTCCCCTCCCTCCCTCCTCCCCTACCCGACCTCCCTGTTTCACTTTGTTTTTCATTTTAAGTTCCATAGAAGTTGTGATCTGGGTCTCTCATATCAGAGAGACCATTCAATTTTTCACCTTCTGCTTCTGACTCACTTCACTAAGCATTATGTTCTCAAGTTTCTTCCATTTGCCCATAAAAGCCTCCATATTGTTGGACTTTATTGATGCATAGTATTTTATTGTGTATAAATAACCACAATTTTTGTATCCAGTGGTCTGTTGACAGGTATTTTGGTGACTTCCATATTTTAGCTATTGTTAGTTGTGCTGCTGTGAACATGGGTATACAAATACCGCTATTGTGTGTTGTTTTGACCTCTTTTGGATATATATTCCCAGGAGGGGTGTCGCTGGATCGAAGGGGACATTTATTTCTAATCTTTTGAGAGCTCTCCATACTGCTTTCCAAAGGGGTTGTACAAATTTACATTCCGACCAGCAGTGGAAATTATGATGATTTTTGCACTAATCTTAGATCCAATGACTAAAATACTATTAGAACTTATGTATTTTAAGAAATTAGCAACCTGAATTTAGAATGTATTGTGCAAAGTGTCGATATGAAATAGGTAGCCTTGCAAAAAGAAATAAAAAAGCTGAATGTCTTATATTCTCTGTGTCATTATAAACAAAACAATGTGATGTTGGGTCAGGACCAAAGAAATAATGGAAAAGAGTAGTGGGTTTGGAGTAAACTAACACGTAGTCATATTATTTGTAATAGGAAATGTAACAATTCAGTAATAAAAGGTGTGTCAATAAATAGTGTTACACCATTTGGGTAGTCACATGGAGAAACAGTAACTTGACCCCTAACTTGCCTCTCATGAAAAATATTTGCTAAATGGTTTGTAAGTCTAAATGTGAAAAGCAAAATAATAGAGATGTTAGAAGAAACCTTTAGTAGTTATTTTATGACCTTAATGTACAAAGAAACTAAGCATGAAAAGTACTTTTTCAAAATTTGTCAAAATATATAGTAACTGTTCTCCTATGAGCAAAATAGAGTTACTGGATCTGGAAATTTCATTCTGTCAACACTGATAAGGATTCTGGATAAAATCATATTTTATCAGATATTAGGAAATGGTACAGAAATGTGGCCCATGAAATGAAGGGTAAAAATGGAAGAGTGGTTTGTGGAATTGCCTGGGTTTCTGTAAGAAATATTTCCCGAATAATTGAAATCACCGAGTGACCATGGGTGTCCTCTTGACACAGTGAGCTTAAGTTTAGTTTAGAAAAAATGAAGTGGCTGCAATTTGCAGGGAAGAGCGCTGGGGAGGTCGGAAACTCTGTGGAGGAAGCGCTCAGAGAAATGTCAGTGCGAATAACTCGATTGTGTTGCTGAGCGCTGTGTGTAGACTGAAAGGCCATGAGGCTGGGAAAAAGAGGGGTGGGGCAGATGGATTTAGAACAGACCCCAGACCTCACAAAGGACTAGAGGAGCGTCTAGTGCCAGATACAATGAAGGAATGCCTACTGAAAAGCTAGCTCCCGCACTGAGGGAAACAGGATGGTTATGCCTCAGTAATGTGGCTGAGCCCTGGAATAAAGGTTCCTTGTTAAATTTCCCCCAAAAAGACTACAACAAGCTATGGATATGGGTACAAAGGAAAAGAGGGTCGGAAACGTTTGAGTGTTTTGCTTCTGGGTAGCAGGGCTGCCGTCGAAGACAGAATATTGTGTTTTTCATTGTATCTGGAAGATTTTCATGTTCTCATTACAAAGAAATAAAAATATTTGATATGAGTACATTAATTACTCAAATATGATAATTACACACTGTACATATGTTTTGAAATATCACAGAGTGCTCCCCATACATGTATAAATTTACATCAATTAGAAGAAAATTTTAATTTAATTTAAAAAAACAAGCAATGAAAATATCCAGTGACTGTGCAGTTAAATGCAGAAAGGAACACAGTTTAATGCTTTTGAAGGGAAAACCAAACAGTCAATAATGTAAATTCATCGTGTCCAAAATCACTAGACATCAAAAGCTGCAAGAAGAAGAAGAAGAAGAGGAGGAGGAGGAGGAGGAGGAGGAAAAAGAAAATGTAGCACGGTAGCAGAAGAAAAATGAGGCAATAGAAACAAAAGGCTCATAAATGGTTAAGATAGCAAATTAATAGGGAAGAATATTAAAAGAATTCATATAAACATGTAGCACATGTTTGAGTGACAAGAGAGAAAGGAACCTATTGTGAATGGAAACAAAGGCTAAAGGGCGATGCACAACTCATTGGCTAAGATTACAAACAAAGGATATTGAAGAAGTTCATTTGTATAACACAATCATTGAAACACGGGCCAAAAAATGAAATCAATGACCAAAGTCTTAATGACATGTAGGAGGTCTTTATATTTAAAACTCTATACTAGTTTATGAAAGAAGTATTATTTTTGCTTTAATTTATATTTCTCTGATTGCTGGGTTTACCATTTTTTCACATTTTTTGGAATTTTTTTCTTTGTAAATTTCCAGATGAAGAATATAATGATTTTTGTTGTTTTAAGAGAACACGGGTCAGATTGATTAAATGAGAATCCTTTCTGATAAACAGCCACTTCTGCCTTCAAGGCGTCTGCCATAGATTTACACGAAGGTATTAAAAACCTTTTTTTTGGTCACAAAGTGATCTAACCTCAAACTATACCTGAATATTATACCTGAATCCTTGTCAAGAGGCTGAAATAGCTGTTGCAGGTCAACTTATCTGCTATTTTCAGAAAAACATCCTGAGCAGAGGCTGCTATGAGGATGAAAACCAGCAGTGAGAAAGGTTGGGCTCCTTCCTTCTGTTTAGCACTTTTATTTTATCATGTTTTGTTCTTTTTAAATGTAGAACTATCCATCATTTTGCATAAGACAGTTAGTACCTTGAAAATAACAAGTGACTCTAATTAAATGCAGACAGGTGTATCTCCACTGGATTTAATGGCAATCAAATAATCAAGAAGGCTGGTTAGAAGAACTCAAAGCATAATTACAAACATGACAGCACTCAAGGTGGAGAAAACCACTTAAACATTGAAAGTTGCTTGTTATGTAATTCATCAGATCCTGTTGGGTCTTGAATTGTCTCCTTCAAACCCACATGTTGAAGTCCTTACCCCTAGAACCAAAGTCAGATTGTATCTTATTTCATCTTGTTTAGAAATAAGATCATTGTGAATGTGATTAAGTTCGGGTGAGGTCATACAGGGGTAGAGTAAGCCACTTATCCAGTGTGGCTGCTGACCCAAAGAAAAGTGTTGAGTGTGCGCACACATGAAAAATGCCATGGGAAGGAGAAGGCACAGATGGAAGCACTGTATCTTAAAGCAAACAAACAAAAAACCCCAGGAAAAATCAGGTCACCTGCAAATCTCTGGAATCTAAGGATGATCTTGGGCCTCCAGCCTAAGCCTCAGAAAATTTAATATACATTTAACATGCATGTACCAGTTTTGGGTCGGGAATGCTCCCACCCAAAACTCATGTATTTTGAAAGTGATTGGATTGTGGGCGTTAATTGGATCAGTAGATTGCTCTATTAATTTCACTTGCTGTTACGAGGTAGCACCTGATAGAGAGGGGTGAATTACTGAGGGTGTGGCTAGAAGGAATATATCTGCCCCAGCTTCTCCCTAATCTCTTCACTTCCTGTTTGACATTGTGAGCAGCTGTCCTCCAACAGGCCATTCTACAATGCCAGCTAAGCATGCATGAATAGCAAACCAAATAAATCTTTCCCCACTTAAGTTGTGGGTGTCAGGCCTTGTGTCTCAGCCACAAGAAAGTGAGTAAGAAGGATGCAAATCAAAGTAAAATTAAAACAAGGGTATCGTTTGGAAGGCTGTCAGAAACAAGTTCATCAGCAGAACATTCTGGCATTGTGTCTAGCACAGGTTGAACGTGTATGTCAGGGGCATATTAACCCAAAGGTTCTATTTGATGCAAAGGGGGAAAACCCTTTATTTTAAAAATAAGGATTAGCTTTACATTATGAAATTAGTTTAAAATATTTTTGCTTGGCATGATACTTTCATGAAAGAATAAAGTGCTTTTAAAATATAGTGTTGCGCTCTAAGTGATACTCCCCAGGAACAAACTATGAACTACAGAAATAGGGCTCAATCATTAATAGGGTTTCACTCTTAGTATCTAGCATGTGTCGAGTCAAAAAACATCAAAATAATATATTTCAGAAGGCTTTTTTTCATATATAGCTCAAAATGTCTAAGTTATAACAAGAGGAACTGTGTAATTGATTTTTGTGTGTGTGTGTGTGTGTGTGTTCCTGTAGTCTTTAAGACTAATGGGAACAGTTGGGGAATTTTTATTAAATGTCCTTCAAGTTTGAGACATTTTCCAGAAAGTTTTTCAGAATGCTCGCTGGTATCCTGTTACCAGCTTTCATTTGTCATTCATGGGTCAATGACTAAAATGTAGGATGCTCTGTAAGTCAGAGTGACTGTAATATAAAAAATGTTAAGAAAGCAGAATTGCATGCCAAGCAAATCTTTATCTTAATTAGAAACAAAAAGTTGAAGAGTTTGATTTGGTGCCAAAAAAAGAGAAAGAAAACGTACCTGCATAACTGAGGTGTACCCTTATTGCACTAGCATATACAAACTTATTTCCATAGTCAACAGAGGTACTGAACTTTTAAGGGAGAAAGATAAAGTCTTTTTCTTGGACATAATGTATTCTGCAGGTAAATGAAGCATATAAATTTCCATCAGAACCCAACTTACCAGCTTTTAAAAATTCCACCTTGAAGCCTAAAATTTGAGGCTACAATTTTCAAATGGCAATTGTTGTAGGCAGTTCATCTTTGCAGGCAGAAAAAGATGTTTTTGAATATATTGCCCGAGAAACCAGCTGACATGACCTTTTTTTTTTCCTGAGCAGACATTTTTTTCATAGTGAAATGGAGAAGAAAAGGGTTTTCTGAATTTCTGTTGAACATTTCCATCCGTGTCATTTTAACTCTGGGAGTAAGTGTCAGGGAAATTACAAACTAAACCTCAGTGCTTTTCTAAACGAGTGCATCCAACAGAGGTAATTCACCACTGCCCTAACCTGTCTAGGACTAGGCAGTCATCCACTCTGCCTGGATCATGGCTGTTAAAATAAGATGTCAGTTTGTATTATTTGTCCACATCCAGCATATCACAGCACATGGATTCATGACTATACTTAAAATTTGAAGGTATTGCTGATGGAAATGTGATGGAGTTGTTCTGGGAGTATCTGTGTCAACTTCTGTACCGAACAGTACATGGCCATCTGTCAGGTATAAAGACAATTGTTTCAGAGGTCAGCTCAAGGAGATGATGATCAATGGTGCAAGCTGAATGTGTGTGTGTGTGTGTGTGTGTGTGTGTGTGTGTGCGCGCGCGCGCGCATGTGTGCGTGTGTGTGGCCATGTGTGTGAGTGTTAGCAGCTCCCTGTAAAATGCCATATTCTAGAATTCAAATTGGAGTGAACCATGTGTTCTCTTGTCCTGTCTCTTTGCCTCACGTGGCTGCCATTTTTAGGTAAAGCAGCTATGCTGAGTTCTTCCTATTTACCCCTCCTGACCCACTTTCTGGCCTGCTCACCGGCTTGATGCACCAGGAGGCTATTCTGTATTGTGTATTCTCTAATTCCTTCTGATTAGATTCACTTTACATCAAGTACATCAAGGTCTTTTTTTTCAGTTTCTCTTCACTGCTTCCTGTTCTCTCCAACTAATCCAAACGTCACACTTCTTTCGGGTTGCAAGCCCCAAATTCAACATTAGCCTTATGGCTAGACTCTGTCCATTCCTTTGTAATTCAAGTATTTATTACACTGTTTTCAAATTACTCAGTTGGTAATATAGCAACTAAAACTTTGAATATTAATTTGTGTCAATGAAGTTCATATTTTCAAGTTTGTATACTTATATTGGTATGGTCCTAGAAGTTCTACAATAAGAGACAGAAACATGACTATGTGCTTTGGAGACAACCGGTTTATGGGTCTTTAAGTCCTCATTGAAAAAGAAGTTAGTGTGACATCATTCATGTTTTTTTCCTAAATAGCAGAGATCCATCTTAAACAGATCTGATTGCCACCTAAATCTTGGTTCCACTTTTATGAATATTTCATAAGACAAGTATTAATAAGAAAAGAATTGCTGCCTACATAACACACTCACTCGTGTGCATGCATGCATGTGTGTGTGTATGCATGCATATGTATGTTTAAAGTATTCAAAGAAGATAATAGTTTATCCAGTTGCCAGCTGTTGATAAGGAAACATCAATAGCAATTCTGAGAATATGCAGAAAATAATGCTGTTTTGTGTTTGACTGTGGACTAAAATATTTTCCCATTTCCAGTTCTATTTGAACAGAGCGTACTGAGAACAAGGTGAAAAGTTGTAATGATCACTTCTTTCTAACTCATTAGAAAAATAATACTTGATAGAAAGAAAAAATATGTAACTCAAGAAGGAAGTAAATGTAGCTTAAAATGAAGCACTAGTAAAAGCATTATTAAGACATCAGCAAATGGGAACTGATGCTTAAAAAAAGAATTGTTACAAATTCTATATTATTCTTAGGTGGGAGGTACAATTCTGTTTTAATGAGTGAGAAGTAGGGGCTTAAATTAATGTGCGCTGACGAACAAGGATAATTTGGTAGGTGGAGAAAGGTTATTTCTGTTCTCCCAAGACAGAGAGCACTATGGGTATTGGAAATTTTCTGAAAATAGTGGAAAAATGGCAAAGAACCCTTAAAAGATTGTTCATTTTCTTATTATTAAAGAGCTTCTGAGATGAAACATACTCATTGATATTTCCAGTGTTTCCTGATTTATGTGGAAACGAGTTCTACCGTAACCATGATGTAGAAAAATAGTAAAGATGTTAAGATCTTGGAAAAACAGCTACAGGCCGAGGCCTCAAGGGGTCTTTTATTTATCTCTCAAGGAAACTTTGTAAAGTTCTGTGAAGTGGATATAAAAATGGAGTGTGCGCGTGTGTGTGTCTGTGTGTGTGTGTGTCTGTGTGTGTGTGTCTGTGTGTGTGCGTGTGTGCGTGTGTGTGTGTCTGTGTGTGTGTGTCTGTGTCTGTGTGTGTGTGTCTGTGTGTGTGTGTCTGTGTGTGTGTGTCTGTGTGTGTGTGTCACCATAACAATTAAAAAATTCTTCATAGAGCCAACAATGCATTCTCACCTCCCCAAGAAATAAATTTTAAATAATATTAACTCAGTGACATTGCTCTTTTTAACCATAGTAGAATATCCAAAAAATGTAATTAAGTAGCAAATATTTTCATTGTAACTTCTCAAAATAACAAATATTTTGTAATAAAGTGTTTAAAATAAAAATATAACTAAACTCATATGTTACTATAATTATACCGAGTATGCTTAGAAAAAGTCTCAAATAAAGTCACAAGACACAGTAAAATCTTTGCTTGAGAATACCATTTTCTACGAAGACCTAAAAATCTATTCTTTTAAGAGGAAAAGTCTTAGATATGTAAGATCGCAAAGAAGGAATAAAAGACAGGAAGAGTCTGAAAAATTAGTGGTCAAGCCTGTGGTCACAGATAATAGTTATCTAGGCTTCATAAATAAACCCAAATTATTCATTTAAACTCTACTTCTTTTGGCTATTTTTTAATGTAATGTATTATGCCTCCAAAAATGATGAAGAAATTTCAGAAAGTCATCTTCTGCTCTGATTTGATTCTTATCACTTAAATTCAAGCTCGCTATTGTGAAATAGATGAGAAGAATATTGCTTAGTAATTGACTGTGAAAATAAACCTTGGTTAATTACAGGAAAAAACCTTTAGTTCTGATCACTCAGAAGGCTGACACTATCATTCCACAAAAAAAATGGATGAAAATAAAAAATGCTGTTTTGTTTTCATTCATTACAAAGGATCTAGATTCATGTTTTGGCTTTGTTTCTTTTTTAATGGTGTTTACTTTCTCTCCTACTTTCTTCTCCTAAAGTCCTTCTGCTCAGATATGCTCATTTCTTGTCAAATACTTTCTCAGAACTCAAGATATGTACTGTCCTTTTCAAAAAATGGTCATGTTGCAGTCACAAATTATTGACCAGAATCCCTTAAGTTGACAGGAGCCTCCCCAGCTATGTGGGAAAGGTGTGGACAGTTAAGTTCCCTGTAGGAGGCAGAAGCTGGCAAAGAGTGACAGAAACAAGACCAGCCTCCTTGTCTTAAAAAGAAGTTAGGTCTTTGGTGGCAGCCATAGGGATGAGCTCCACAGAGTCTCAACGTGAAGTTAGACTCTGGCTTCCTGTCTACTATTTGGTTGGGGCTGGATGCCTGCAAACTACATTTCCCATTCTACTCTGCATCAGCTGCATCTGTGTTCAGTTCACCCAGTGGGAGATGCCAGCGACAAGCTAGAAGTGGACAGGAAAGGTGATATCTCTGGTTGTTGATTCCAACTGATGCTCTTGTGTCTGTCAGGATCAACGCACTGACGGATCCAACAGCCCCACACTGGAAGGGGCAGGTGCGGGAACAGATGTCAGCTAGTGGGCTTGAACAAGTTCCTGGTTTCAGACTCGTTCTCCCATTTTGTTGTTCTGACAATTTCCTTCCTTTTTGCCCCTCCAAATTTAAACATTCTTGTTAAACTTTCCTTTTCTTCCTTGAGTTTATTTGTATTAAATCCTGGAGGAGTTTCTCTTGTCTATACCAGATCCTGACTAACATAGTGGTTAGTATGTGTTACTTAATAAAGTAATACCTAGGGCATAAACCTCTAATCAGGAACATTTACAAAGTTAATTCACTTAGTGTTTAACCTGTAAGGCACAATTACTTTATAGATGACAAAATTGAGTCACAGAGAAGTTAAGTAACGTGCCCAAGGTCAAGTGGATCTTATGCAGCAAAGATGTTCTCTGAACCTAGACAGTTAAGTATCACCGTTTCTTGGGGGCCTCACACATTCTTGAGTGTCAGTTTCCTGATTTTCATCTAATATTCCCCCAAGTATTATAAGTATGTTCAAACAACAAGATACTTAAGAATCCATAAAGATTCACTATATTGGTTTTCAGAGATTCAGTTCAGCTTTCCTGGAATTCCAAAGATATGTCAGTGATCACAGCATTGGCCCACTCATGAGGACAGAGCCTTGTAACTTACTCACTCCTTAAAAGGTTCCACCTGCCAGCTTTGCTGTGGCAGCAACTAAATTTTAGCATTAGTTTTAGAAGGAACATTTCAACATGGCAAATAGCAGCGTGGTTAATATATATTCATTCACCTCTTTCCCTTCCCTTCTAAATTCTCTTTCTTTTTCTCTCTCTCCCTCTCTCTTCTCCTCTCTCTTTCTTCTCTCCTCCTGTCCATCTATCCCTTTTCCTCTCCTTTGTCTCTGACTCTCATTCAGCTTTTCTTGAAATCCCAAATAGCATTATGCTGACCTGTTAAGGAGTTACTCATTCTCAGAATTACGATGACTGAAATGAATCTACTTTGCTGCAAATGAAGTGAAATAATACTGAAAATGTTAAGAGCATGTGCATAAAATTATTTTCATTGGTGCCAGATTTTTTAAAAGACTGATGTTCTGAAAAAAGCTGGACTAAATATTGAGCTACAGAATTATTGCTGTATTTTGTAAATAATTTGCCTGTGATTTTATGATTAAATTTTTGCTCAATTTATTCTAAATCATGTTTTGTTCTTCTCAAATGAAATGAGTGTTAGGTCACCAGAGACATATTTTCTTTTCTTGAGGAGAATCTTTTAAATTTATTAACCTTCTAACATTCCATTTAGGAAGTGTTAAAATGTATTTACCTAAGTGATGATGGGTGGTGGATATAAGATTAACATTGGGCACCTTTTTCTTTCTTTTTTTAGGGTTAAGATATGATCTTTATAGACCTCATCTCATAAATTTCCATTACCTTTCTATAGTGTCATCGAGTTATGAATCTATAGATAGATCAATGTACTGATGAAGTTGGAGTCTTCATTATCTAACTATCTTCAAATGGTCCCCAGTAACTAGGCCTCCAGTACACAGATATTGTAGACTATTTTCCCCATTTCGTTGATATATATGTGTGTGATATAATGTTTATTGAACTTGAATATTTTGTGCACATACATATCATGTCAAAATTACAGTCTCTTCCCCTCCCTCTTTTTGACCCTCCCACATTCTCCCCTATTCCCCTAACTTCTACTGTTCCCCCCCCCCCCCGTTAGTTCTATGAAACAAATGTATTCTGGGCATAGGGGACATTCTAGATTTCCACCATAACAGTTCTCCTACTATGTATTTCAAAATCTACAATAAAAGATTTTGAATGGTTTCATCATAATGAAAGAATGAAGGTTTGATAAAGTAGATATGTACTCTGATTTGAACATTATATAATGTTTACATATATCAAAGAATCACATGATACCCAGTGAGGTTTTAAATTGTTAAATGCTAATTTAAAACAAATATTTGAAATGCTATGAAATTAGTTAACTGTTAAAATCACCACATATCAAGATTTTGCTTTCTTGATTTTCACTCTCACTTTATACCATGTGATGTTTGGTCTTTATGCAGCATATGTTAAAACAGGCACATATGCATATTGCTAGGAATAATAAGTGTTTATGTGGTCACCAACAATAAACAGAAATTTAACACACTGTATAAACCCAAAGACAGAAAAGTTTTCCCTCCATTTTTGTATTTTCTTTTGATGTAAATTATCAGTTACATAAAAGTCATGATAATCATCTACATTTGCTGAACTTTGGTAGTTTCATTTCCAACATAAAATATTAGAAAATAATTCTGAAATCCTTGAAGGTTGTATGAGAAATTGATCTTGAAATCAAGAAAATACAAATTTCACCTGTACACTTTAAAATCAGAAGCGAATTTTCCAACTCAGTAGATAAAGTCTGCCAAAATCCCAGCTGCAGGAATTTTGGGGTCATCACTGACTTTTGAAGGAGAAATTTCTGGCCCATCTCTGTTTCTGAGACTGAAAATATACATTTTTTGTTGAGTATATTAAAGAACTAGATTAATGGTGTTAAATGCTCTACACTAGATATTTGGGTCCATAATCCTCATTGTGTCCCTCAAAGCCCAATTTTGAAGCTAATCTAATGAACTTCCTATAGTGTGACTGTTGACTGTCCTCTCCACTGCCTGTGCATCAAAGGTGTGCACCCCAGGGTGCTATTATTGAAAAATAGTGAACTGGTAAGAGATGAAGCCCAATGAAGCATCTTTAAGTCACTGGGGATATGCCTTAGAAAGGGATTGTGGGAACTTGGTCTTTTCCTGGTACTTTTTCTCCCCAGAGTCCAGATGAAAATGAGATGAGTGATTCTGTTCCACTGTACACTCTCATCCAATGTGCCACCTTGCCACAGGCCCAAAAGTAATAGGACTCATCTGTCATAGACTGGACTTTCCAACTGTGAGCCCAAATAAACTTCTCTTTATAAAAATTGATTACCTCAGGTATTTGCTATGTGACACTAACAGTGTTCAACATAGCAGAGGCTTAGCCTCTACCTGACTTAATCTAGAAGCCATTCCCAGTGATTACTCTCCTTATTGGTTATACACATCTGTGTCTTGAACTTTTAATTTTCAAGACAAAAGGCTCAGCTTTAGGCTATTGTTGACTTCATTGTTTTGCTTTTTTAATTGCTTGCCAGCAATTGTCCTAGGAAAACTCACACTGCCACAGTTGGGCAATCCAAGGAAATTGGGACATTGTTCCCCCGTGTCACGGGATGGCTATATTAGGAATTGTTCCGAGAAAGCAAACAGCGGACAGCACTTTGTCTGAGGAGAACATGGGCAAGCAGTATGCAGCTCTAAATCTCTGAATAATTTTTTCTCTCTCGCCTTTAAGGAAGCAGTAATAACTATTTTGTTTCACATATTAAAAGCAGCATAAGAAAAGCGGGTTCCAGCAATTTATGAATTACTCATTTAAAGGAGAAAATATAGGAAGAATCATTCTATCTCAAATTTTGAAATTTTTAACATTTGAAATCATCAGTGGTACAGGTGAACACATTCTCATTAGGAGAAAAAAAGCCCAGTGAAGTTCATAGCAGGAGAACAATTGTATTTCTTTACTTGCTTCTCATAAGCATATTTGACTAATAATTTAAATTGATTAAGCAACGGGACAGCTTTGCTTTGCATTACAAATAGAGCAGAGAAACACATGTTCCGTAGAAAAATAGAATTAATAGCTGTGAATATGAATTTATCATTGTAAAGGTCAGAGCAGTGTTTTGTTCTTCCAATACAAACCAGAACTACTAATGAAGTTGTTTTGTCATGCCAAGATTATTTCATAAATTGAAAAAGGACGCTACTTCTGTTACTCAGTCTTTATTCCTGACCCAATAACTAAAACCTGAATAGTGTTACTTACACAAAATTTAATCTGCCCATAA
This sequence comes from Ctenodactylus gundi, assembly GCA_004027205.1. NCBI lineage: Eukaryota > Metazoa > Chordata > Mammalia > Rodentia > Ctenodactylidae > Ctenodactylus > Ctenodactylus gundi. The sequence continues at coordinate 62,107 of PVKB01004395.1, read as the reverse complement.
TGAGAATTTGAAGATTGTGAAGGTTTTTAAATTGTCAGTTTATATTATATTAAAATAATATGTAATTCAAAAACAAATTCAAATTTTCTTTGGCTTATTTCTACTAGCCATTTTCTTAAGAGCTTTGAAACTTTGTGTGTCAAATATGCTAAAGAGAAATATTTAAAACCTGAGAAATTATTTAACACAAAATAAAATTATCACCTAGAGTAATTAGTGTATTTTTGTTGGGAGAATTCTTTTCTATATTCCCTACTTTAAGAGAATCTGAAATAATTAGAAACATCATTTAAGGATTGTCTTGCTAACCCAAAATATGAAAAGAAAGGTTTTTGTAAATTAAGCCAAAATTGAGTTTTAAACTCTTTGTCTTGCATAATATAAAATTACACAACCAATTAAGCTAAATAAAAAAATAAAATGAGCTAGAGTTCTGCTTCAGCAATCCTAAAGTCACCCACTTAAGCAAAACCAGACTTAAAAATTCAATCAACACATGTATTGAATTAGAATCTTTTGACCCTAAACCCAACATAATTAAAGGAGTATGGAACTTTTTTCAACAATTTTCTCCCTATTCGGTAAGCCTGACTGGAAGAGTAAACAAATCCTGAAGACAAGGGAAATATGAGCACCATGTCTGCTTTTGAAAAATGAGCTAATATTTCCCCAGAACTTAGACATTGCGTCTGTCGTAAACTCCTAAAGATGGTTCAGTAAATCATTGTTGAACATCTATGTATAACACAAGCATACTCTTCTGATATCCCAGTGAATAGTGACTAGTAACAAAAGGCAGAAGCTCAGCAACATGCAAAGCCAGAACACGCTTTTCTTGACTAACTTTAATTAACGCAGATCAACAACTATCTTCAGTGATTTCAAACCTTTACCTTTTGAATTGTAGGACTTAATAAAACACTACATTCCTTGTTTTATTTCCACTATTTGCTATTTTACGAGATACATTCTATTGTTTATTCTAGCACTCATAATTTCAAGGGTAAGATCTTTAATTTTTTATTTTGCCAGAAAAAGTTATTTTGTATTTTCATTGAGCAGAGGAGTCTCAAGATGCATCCGTTTTTTTTTCTACAAACGACTGAAGTTTATCTTTCTTTTTGGCAAAGTACTACTTCACTGTGGATGCAGACCACATTTTCTTCATCCACTGGAAATCTACGATCCTCGTTTATTCGGTTTCAACCTCTCTAGCTTTCCTCTGTATTTTTGCATTTAGTTCTAATATGTGCCCTCCTGTCTTTTCAATAGCCAAGCAGTATTTCTCAATATCTCCCTCAGGTCACTTTAGTTTGTCTTTGGATAGAAAACAGGTTTGGCAAGTTTTTGTTTTGGACCCTGATATTTTTTCTTTTTGCTTTAATTCCCAGTCACAACTACCAAAAGAATTCCAAAAACTCCCTGCCTTAGGGTAGAGAAATGGCGGCCATCACCCGCTCTAAACCGTGTCACGTGAGTCTCTGTCACGGGAACTGCCGGAGCCTTTCATCTCTGTCCCTGTGCTCTCCCTCTCCCACACTTTCTTCTGCTTTGCCTTATGTAACATTCAAGAGTTTTTTTGTTTTTGTTTTTGTTTTTTTTTTTTACCTTTCTCTGTTTCTGTGTTTATAAAATATTCAATACAAACCCGGACATGGGAACTATGCAACAAGTATAAGCGGTTTCTGTTTGTCTGTTTTTGCTGCCCTGAAAAGGAAAGTTACTTAATCTTTCCAAACATGTGATAATATGCAAACAACTGCCAGAAGGCCAGAAGGTCCCATCATATGGCAAGCGTCTTGGATAGAGGAGTAAGCTTTAAAAAACTTCTAAATTTAAGCCAGCCTGTATATATTCTTGAGATACTGATGCCTTCGTACTCCTCTTTCAAGATGGTTTGGAGAACCGCCTGAGAAAGAGACATAGAAGCAATTTACAAGTAAAACTAAACAAACTCAGATTACTGTGTTTATCGTTTGTCCTGTTTCTCTAAATTGTAAATAAAAACAGAGCAGGAATCTTCGTCTAATAGCTCTTTACTAGCCCCTCACAAATTCATTGACAAGATTGTATAAACTTCTACTGCTAGAAGTTAGTAGACATTGTCTTTCTTGTTATGAAAATGCCCCGTGTACTGAATACTCTGTGGTGTTCCAGTGGCTGTGGCTTTGCCTGCCAGTGCCAAGCAAGATGTGATGACGTTGTCAGATTCTTCTGGCCTCATTACGATGGGAGAACTTCCTTCTCCCTTACGCGTGTGTGCAACTCCCCGAGTGTTAATGAAAATGGCGTGTGCCCAATGAGGGAAGAAGAAGCTCAGATTAAAAACCAACACCAGTGATGCACGTTCAATGAACTGGTCTTACAGCTTCACGCACCACTGCTTTGAAAATCTGATTTTTAAAAAAAGGCACATTTGCTATTTCTGCTTGTGGTCTAGAAGGTCAAATGGAAGAAAGCACATGTTTCAAAAGTTAGGGGATGAGTACTAGGTCCACTGCAAGCAAAAGTGTCTTGTTCAGCAGCTGTGTGAAAATTTCTGATTTTTGATGGGTTTTTCAGAAATTCACAGTATGACTAGCAATCACTCAAAGTACTGTCATGTGCATCAAAGATTTTTGCTCAATTATGTCTTGTGTATATATTTTGTAGCTTTTGTTGCATTCTTGAGTTGGGAGAAAAGATTAACTATGCTAAGTGGCTGAGAGGGTTTTTTTGGTTTTTGTTTTTTGTCAATTATGAGATTGTTTGCTTGTTTCTCTATTATAATTTTGAGTTGAGTCTTTTCACAATTTGGAAAACTCCACTTAATAAGGGACACCATTCAACTAAATGATGAATTAAGACCATTGGGAACATGCCCAGTAGAACTGTAGCTTGATCAAATGGAATTTCTATTCTTAGCTTTCAAAGAAATCTCAAACTGCTTTCCATAACGCTTTGACCATATTTCAGTCCCAAAACCAGAGTGGAAGTGTTCCTTTTTCCCCATAGCCTCATCAACTTTTTTTTTTTTTTTTTTTGAGTTCTTGATGTAGGCCATTCTCACTGGGGTGAGGTGAAACGTCAACATTGCTTTCACTTGCATTTCTCACCAGGGAGTTGAGGACTTTCTTACATGCTTTTGGGCCATTTGCACTTCCTCTTCTGAGAAGCTTCTTTGCATTTCAGCTGCTCATGTCTTATTGGGGTCATTTATTTTAGCGGGTTTTATTTTAAAGCTTCTTTATATACTCTGGACAATAATCCTTTGTCTGACGTACTTTTGGCAAAGATTTTTCGGCCACTTTGTGGGTTGTCTCTTTACCCTATTTCTTTTGCTCTGCAAAAGCTTTTTACTTTACTGTAGTCTTATTTCTTGATTTTTGGGTAATTTTTAATCTGTAATTTTTTCATAATTTTGTAATTTCTTGTGTAGCTGGACTTCTGCTCAAGAAATCCTTTCGATTAGTTTGTCTTTTAGGGTTTTACCTATTTTTGTTTTCTAGTGGGTTCAGTGTTTGTTTTGATATCCAGTTCTTTGGTCCTTTTGGATCTGATTTTAGTGTGTGGTGACAGATACGGATTTTATTGCATTCTCCTGCATGTGGTAATCCAGTGTCCCCAACATCATTTGTTGAAAATGTTAATTTTCTTTTCTCCAGTGTATTCTTTTGGCCCCTTTGTCAAAAATCAGGTGACTAAGGACATTTGCATTTGTTTCAGTATTGTGGATTCTGTTCTACTGGTCCTCCTGTCTGTCCTTGTCTAGTACCAGGTAGATTTAATCACTGTTGCTTTTGGCATATTTTGAAGTCTGGATTTATGATTCCCCCAGTTTAGTCTTTGTTATTCGCGATTGTTCTGAAAAATCTGGGTCTTTTCTGGTTCCATATAAACTTTAGAGTTTTTTTCCTTAGTTTTATGAAGGACATGGTTGATATTTTGATTGGTATTGCAAGGAATCTCTGTAGCACCTTTGGAAGTATAGCCATGTTCCCAAAAGAAATAAATATATACTAGCATACTACAAAGATACATGCATATCCGTGTTTATAGCAGCACAAGTCATAATAGCTAAACCCTGGAAACAACCTCCTGGCCCATCAAAAAAGGTTGGGTAAAGAAGATGTGGCATCTGTATACAGTGAAGTACTGTGCAGCCATAAAGAAAGACACAAATGATGCACTTGAAAGAAAACGGGGCCACCTTGAGTCAATAATTCTCAGTGTAATTGATCAAACACACAATACCATCAGCAGGTGTCCCTATTCTAAAATTTACAAAAATAATTGCATGAAAAGATCCCAACATGAGAGAGAGGGTAGGAAGAGGGGAGATAGACTACTAGTAAAAGGAAGAGTCTCTGAGAGTGGAGGAAGGTGAAAATGTAAGGAAGGGGTAAAAGGGAGGGAAAAAGAGGCCAAAGTGGTGTAGGCAGTCATTGTCTGCCCAAGCCATTTGTTTCCAATGTGTTATTGAATCTGGAGTTTATGTACTAAAAATAAGTAAATAAAAGAACAGGTGAGTTGAAAAAAGAAGCTCATTATTATATGGAAGAAAGCAAGTAGAAATTATTGAATCACAATAAAGAAAATGAGAAAAAATCATGCTAAAAATAAGATGAATTGTTCTTATTCTGTTATCTAACATTATAGCTATCTATCTCAATTTGAAAGCTTATAATAGAGACTCATCACTGGCTCTCAATAATCACCATGATGTTGGGACATCTTTTCTCATAGGCTACCCAGATTGTGGCTAGGAATATCATTCTACCTTAAACTTGTCCTGTTTTTTTTTAATTAGAAAAATGAATAGTCTATTGGGGATTCAATGATCAAAGTTTCTCTTATATACTCTGCTAGGTAAGTTGCATTATGGTCACTTTCATTTCAGTTGATAAAAAACGAATATCATACCTATACCCCAAAATATTTTTTTTAAAAATTGACACTGTCTTGAAATGATGATTTTTAAAACCACTTTCTGTCAAAATATGATCCTAGGCTACTGAAATTAATATTATCTATATTGATGCTTTTAAAAAGATGTGGCTCTTGGTCACCAATTCTGGAATTGTATTAAGTTTGTAAGAGATATGTTTAAATATTTTTTAAAAATTGTTTTTATAAAACATGAAACTGGTAAGTAGCCATAAAAACATTCATGAAAACTATAAACAGCACTAAATATCAAAATTTGTTAATTTATTCATTTGTATTTCATGTGTGTGCTAAGGTATACTGATCTTGGACCAATTCGTGCATGTATTCCAATTGTGAAGTAGTCTCAAACTTTCGGTTTATGGGCTGTCAGATTTAAAGCTTGTATTATTTGACATTCACCAAAGATATTTTTCTAATTAAATTTTTATTAGGATGCAAATGATTTAGTGCCAAGTTCGAAGTGATTAGCCAGTCTTCCGTGTGAAGTAAGATCTACAGTGATAGCTTACTATTAGCTCCTGAATACACTTTATGCATTCATTCTGGTAAAATACTATTCATCAATTTTCCAGCTCAATGTATTCTTCAAAGCCCACGGTTATGGGTTTTTTTTCAACTTGGATTCTTGTTCTTTTATTTTTATAGAAAATGAATATTTTTTACATTTTTCTTAAGTTTTCTAATGCTTTTATCATAAATTCTTAGATTTCAGGAATAGTTTTTAGCAGTTAAATTTTTGTTTTATAAGCACAAAATGAATTATTATGCCTTTATTTTTTATAAAGAGCATCAAGGTGCTAGCAATGTGGAGTGGTGTGGGTTTCTGCAATTTCACAATTAATAACAAAACATGGAATAATTTTATTTTTCTCACTTCAAATTGTATGTGCATTGCTTTACTTTCAGTTTTCACAGGAAGGACAGGGGAAATAGGAGAAGGAAATAGTCTGGGACAAAAAAGAAACATTTTAAAATATTCATTTAGAGATTGTGTTCTATTTTTTTCTGTAATCTTTTGTCTTCTCCACCTTTCTGATATTTGGTTAATTTGATTAGCCTTCTACAGACAGATGAAGTTAAAGCTTTTCTTCACTGTAGTACAGTCCTGTATGACCACTTAGTCCATTCACTCTAAAGGGCAAATTCATCACCATTTTATATCTAGTCATCTGACTTTGTGATGAGGTGAGCAAATTGACTTTACCTACACTTAGTGCTCTGTTTCTCCGGGAAAGTAATGGGGTACGTATGTCAAACATAAAACTTCTACAAAACAGAAAAAAAAAATTAATTTAAAAGACAGCCTTGCCAGAGCTTGGACTGTGTTCCATTTCAGGGGTTATAAACAAGAGGATACAACTTTAACAAGCAGTTGCTGTGGTAGATGGTCATTTGATATTACAGTCAGATCGTATATTCTGTTTCTCTTTGAAAATGCCTGCTGATTCAGTGACTAGTTCATGAAGGCACTTTTCTGTGACTGTTGCAAGGTGAATCCCACAATAATAAGGAGTGAGGATGTGAAACTGTTTATGCTAATATTTTAGCCTGTGGACCATACTTTCACTTACTCCCATTTTGAAAAGTATAGCCTCAAAGAGATACATAATTTTTACCTGTTCATTATTAGCAAAGGAAAATGAGATTACCATTATTGCAGTGCACTCTTTTTTCCATTCTATTGATATGTATACATGCAAAATTTAAGGTTTACAATGGAGTTGAGCCTTTTATGCACATATGTATCTTGTCAAGGTGACAAGGGCTTTCCCACTCTCCTTCCATCCTCCCCTCTGTCCCTCCTCCCCTACCTGATCCCCGGTGCACCCTTAGTAAATTAAAGAACTAAGGAAATAGTAGCTTGTCCATCAAAGATCAGGATTACGACTGTCTTCCTTCCTCCTCTAGAAACTTCTTCCGTAAAATGTTTTATAAGTGGCTTGCTTTGCAGATTTTTTTATAGATCAGCACCTGCATGTTTATTTAATCTATATTTATATGACTGCCATCACTCTGAAATTAAAAGCTTTTTGAATCATAAATTGGAATAAACCAAATTAGCTACATCGAAAAATTTGATAGCAAAAGTGCCCTAGCAAACATTTCATTGTAGAGACTACAAACATCACTGAGTTCGTGCATCTTAAGTAATACTTACCAGTTTTAAAATAGCCCAAAAATCAAAATAACACGCAACAGTGGTATCACGTTCTTAACACTCTTGTAAGCCAAGCAGGACTCCAAAGCCCACATGACACAGCTCATTTGTGACACAGTTATCTGAAGGGACTGCACTGTAGGCTGGAAAAGTTAGAGAAAGTATCTTGAAGGAATTGAAAGACTTTTCTGAGTAGTGACGGAGAATAGTAGGATTCTACAGAAAAGGAAAGATCATTTTAGAATCGGAATCCATGATGGTAGAAGGTATATCTGTTTAGCCATGGACTTTTGGAGACAAATCCTGGACTCATTCTGTAGCTCAGGCTGGTCCTGAACTCACTATATAGAACAGGCTTGCCTCAAACTCATGGCAATCTTCCTGCCTCAGCCTTCCTGGGATAACAGGCATGTGCCACCAAGTCCACTTCATGCAGAGCTGGGGAATTGAACCCAGGGCCTCGTATGTGCTAGGTATGTGCTCTGCACGCTGAGCTATGCCTTGAGCCCCGGCTGAATTATCTTGAAAGACACTTGAGAGAGCAAAAGTGGAACATCATGAATTATGCAAGAAATGAGGAAAATTGACCAGCTTTGATTGGAAAGTGCTCTGGGTGCTTGATTTGGTTGTAGGAGGATAGTCAGGATATAAAGTGTATAATAAAAGCTGAAGCACCAATAAAGAGTAATTATAAAGGGCTCAATGCAGAAGTGATTACTGGTATTTCTTCAGTGAGGAGATGAGTTTGGCTGTTGAATGGGAATGCATTCCTTCGATTGTTTTTGTATTGACTGAGTTATATTGCAGCTGTGAAGTAGTACAAGTTAAGTTGTGGAAAATTGATGGATGTGAAAATAAGTTTTGATGGTTTGAGATAAAACTGACTTCTTCCCCGTTGAAAAGATGAGTGTAAACATTATAATATATTGCCTTATAAAACGTGAACCAGTTTTGAATCTGTTAACAACTTCAGTTTGGTGATCCTGGCTTTACATATGCAAAGCACATGCATATACATAAACATGCATATGCAATATCGTTCTCATTTGGTAATAAATTACATATTTTTCAAACTCATCCAATATGGAAATACATAAGCAGGTAAATATAAGGAATTAGTTCTTAGATGAAAATTTCACAAGTGTTCAAGTGTGTTTTATAACCAAAACATGTACTACTCATAATATGAAATTATATGTATCATATATTTGCTTTATAAGATATTATGATCCACATAGAAATATAGGTTAAGAAAAAAGAAAAACAGTGGTACAAACAATAACAAAGTGTCTATTTAAAATACATGCATATATTTATAGGAAGAGGGAATTAAAAAAAAAAAACAATTTAGATCCTTCCCCAAGTTGCATTTTGTAAGTTGGGTTCATAATGCAGGCTGGTTTTCTGATAAGCATCGTCACGAACACCATGATCTGAGGGGTGCAGGGGTTTTTTGTGTGTCTTTTCTTTCATTCAGATAAAGGTGAAACAGCTGAGTTTCTTCGGCGGATTTTTGAGGGATTCAGACCCAGGGCCTCCGGCCATTTTCCCACTGTGAATATGGGTTTTATTGTTTTGGTTTTGATCCTTCTAAACTAGAGAACGAATCCAATATTTAAAGTGCCAGTGGTATAACTTTCTAGGGGCAGAAAAAGTGGCCAAGTTATAAAATCTTAACAACAGACATGACTGTAGAAATCATTCAGTCTGCTCGGTGGGTGGCCTCCAATGACCTGCTGGTGGACATCGTTCCAGACAGTGGCACCCAGGTTTAGCGGAGGAGTCTACATAGCTGTGTGTGTTCATTCTCTTAAGAACAAATCCCTAGGAGCACGCCGGGGCTCTGTGCACAGTGGGGCTCCTGCTGGAGAGGAGCACAGCCCATGGGCCAAGGGCCGGTCCACCAGAGCACACAAGTACACTATGCAAGTGTATTCTGCCACTATAATCATTATCTCTGTTACCATTTTTTTTTTTTTGAACAACAGTATACTCATCCTGCCCAATCATGGTGTTCAGAGCACCACATCTGTCTGGGGAGTGAGAGGGTCACATCATGGAGGCCCACTGACTGCTTGTTTAAATAAAAATGGGCCTCCTGACCCTGTTCAATACTACAGTTTGGTCTTTGGAGGAGGCTGGCAGTGAATGTGCAGACCAGAAACGCACTGCCAGGACCTCTGGTCAACGTGACAAGTCCTGGGTCAACGTCTGACTATGGTGGACGCCAGCAAGGATCAGCTCCTGTGTCGGGGCTTACTCCTGTAAGCAGGACTGGCCCTGGGGTTAGTGCTATGGACTGCTGCACAAGCCTCTGGGGCAGTCCAGAACAGGGTAGCAGGATGTCTACATCCCATTGCCATCAGAATAACAGCATATTTAAAAGTCTATAAATTATGAACTTAAACACTGGTCTGTAGGTGCAAACTTACCTCTATTCCTTAGCAATACTAACTATCCACCTACATAGAAAGCCACTGTAGGCTGACACGGAGGCCTAGCAAGTGCTATCACAGAGCTTGACCCCTGGATGTAGGCCCATTCCCCATCACAGTGATCCCACGACCTAGAATGGCTGCCACGTGGTAGTGCACTACAGGTTTAACAAAGAGATATCATGTTTAGATTTTTTGTTTGCAGACAACAATATGAAAGCTAAAATTGACATAAGTTTATGTGAAGTTTTTCTATTTTTGATATTTAATAAGCTTTGGAACCAGAGTAAAATAAATAAAATACCTGGAGAGAATAAACAGTAAAATCAGATGATGATCCCAACATCTACTTGAAGGTATGCAAGTTCTAAGTTAAAATTATTCTTGTTAATTTTTCCCCCATTCTCGAGGTCGCTGTGGTGTAGCTTGTCACTAACCTTACAGTCTTATCGTGATAAAATTTGTTGTACCAGGTTATTAAGAGTTAAAATGTTTTTGTTACTGCTTGAGGTATTAGTTAAGGTACCAGCTAAATTAGGCTAAATTGCAAAGAAACCTAGGTTTAGACAAGATATGCATGCCTTTTTCCTGTATGGATGGCCTAGAGCGGGGCAGATCCAGGCAGGGAGGAGGCTCCAGCTTTCATCTGTGAGTTCAGGTTAGTTCCTTCTCTATTGCTTCCTCTTCCTCTTTGACTTCAGGAAGGAGAAAAGGACTAAAGATTAAAGCCACTTCTTCTCCATGGAAGTGGCCCAGTGGTGCTCAGCTCACTTTCTGTCACGTCCCTGTAGTCACATGACCACAAGTCTTTACACGATAGGCTGGGAATTATAGTAACTAGATGGTGCACTGAGGATGATATGTGTTCTTAAAAGCTAGTAGTGATGGAGATTCTATGATTACAATAAGAAAGGACTAAATGGATCTTAGAAGACAATTAGCAAGCTTTGCCCCTATGTCTAAAATCCTTAATTCTTTAGTGCATATGGTAAACATCTCAGTGATATGGGTGGGATGGACGTGGAGATGAAGTAATTTTTGACATACAGAATTTCTCACAAACTGATTTAATATACTTCTTCGTAGCGGTTAGATGTCCATATGTCAATTAGTTTTGGACATCAACCTCACATGAGAAATGAATTTATCATAACTAGGATATTGTACTTTCCTCTTGCAAGTACTCATACATCTACAGCTTCCAAAGAATGTAAAAAGAAATACTATTTCCCTCAGTGGAAAAAGATTTTATATTTCTTATCCTCCTAGGTCAAATTCAGGCCTACTCAATTTTTTTTTCATTTGTGCATGTTAGTTATGCAGACTACTGTTTCATTATATTCACATGTGCATGTAACCTTGATCATTTTTGCCATCCTTCATTACCCTGTTTCTATTTTCTTCACCTCTGTTACTGACTTTTATCATCTTCAATAATATTCCTCTTTCTACCTGCTGGTAAACTCTTTATAATTTAATTTATTCTTTTTAGATTCCACATAGAAAAGAACATGTGTGATAGGTAACTTTCTAAGTCTGGCTTGTTTTGCTTATCATGATTAGGCCAGGATCCATCCATTTTCCTGGGACATGATTTTGTTCCCCTTATGAATAATCTTCCATAATGTACCTATCTCTCATTTTCTTCTATATTTTTGAAGGAATAAGAGCAAGAGAGGAAGAGTTTATCTCAGTCCTTCCAACATGCCTTTTATGGAGAGATAAAATCTGATCCTCAAAATCAGACACATAAAAACAGAAAAAGTTAATAAATAAAGAGTCAACGATGTCAGTTTCTCACTCTCCTTGAATGCCCAAGCTTAGCTCCAGGATGGTCTTGTGCTTAGCAGGTTCTCCACTAATGAGAGTACAGCAACAATGGCTCGCTTGAGACAGTGGCAAGATTGATGGGTTTAATGCCAAATAGCCCATCCCAAAGAAGAGAATTGGGTCTTGAAATGTCATCTTGAGAGAAAAAGTAGGTTACAACACAAGGAAGCCTTGTGACTACCTCTCAAAGCACACTTGAAGTTCTTTGATTAGAAGTAGGACCTGTTCCTCACTAGTACTAATAAAGCATTGGTTTGCTTTTTTGTTTGTTTTACGCATAAGCGATACTTGCGTGTCTGTGCGTGCATGCATATGCTCCGTGGCTTGAGTCTCCTTGAAGATCAAGTAACAAAAATTGAAATGCTTTTGCCATCAGTCACAATTAATATGTGGTTGTTATTTTGATGATTTTATCAAATGTACCCCATATAGAATTCATGTAGTGATCATTTCTTTTCCACACAAAAGTAAGATAATTATAAACATGAAGCAATATCTTATACTGAGTTCCTGGAAATAGCAGACTTGCGTTAAGAACAGTGATAAAAGGGTTGCCACACACATAGGTAGGAATCTCATGCCAGTGTCCTCCTGAGAGATTCTTATGAAAGTAGAATGCTATAACTAATGAGTGAGTAGCTAAAGAATAACAAGAAGAAAAATGTTAAATAAGGAATTAATGCTGAGGGACTGAGCATTGGAGGCCTTTCATTGGAGCTGTAGAAAGTGGACTGAATTTGAGTTTCCAAAATATTCAAAACTATCACTCTATTGTCTTCTGTATCATCTCTAAGAAGGATTCTGCAAGAGATTTCTTTTATGCAATGGAGCTTATTTATTCCTAAATTCTCAGTGGATTGCTTTCCATCTGTGTTCAACTTGAGGCTCACAGTCCCTCCTTCCTCAGCTTCTCCTTAATGTTATAACAAAAATTAACAAGGAAGTTTTATTCGTTAAATAGGTTGACCATAATATATTTCTTATAAGTGACCCAAGACAATTCTTCATTCAAAATAAAGGGGGTTGCCAAAAACTCAGCATGCCACAAGTTGGACGTGCCTGCATATTCTGTGAAGCCTGCAATTTTATTATTTATGTTTCTTCGTGTCACCATAGAAAGCCTCCTTTTCCAGCTTAAGAGGAAAATGTGGGGAACAAAATCTTTGAAGTATTATTTGAATTTAAAATATTTTTATTCATTTCCCCCACTTTTATTAGCATATGCATGCAATGCACAACGGTTACATAGAGCTTGGATATTTTGTCCCCGTATGTACTGCATCAACATTGCAATCCTTCCCCTCCCCCATGTACATGAGTTTAAGTGTTAGAATGGAAAATCCAAAATTGACTAATTTACAGAGGCCTAAGGCATGTGTATCAGAAAGAGGGAATGTTTCTTCCATTTGTGAGAGCATAAAGTAGCTCTGCTTAGGCAAAGAAAAGGTGTAGAAACCATGTAGGGAAAAGAATGACGATTCAGAACTTGTGGGCAGACCTCATATGTCAAGTGCTTGCAACTCATTTTTTTTTTTTTTTAATTAGTCTTGAGCAGGGTTAATTATACTATTATCGGATCATCCTCTAGACACCCTGAGCTACATGTTCACTGCTTGGCCTGGTAGCCCAGGTCTGGTCTCCCAGCACTCTGGGAGGCTGGGGCAGAAGGATAGCAAGTTTGAGTCTGGACAACTAAAGCAATTGGTGAGACCCTGCTTCAAAATCAAAACTAAAAATGCGTTGGTAGTATAGGCCATTGTGAAGGCCCGGGACTCAATCACCAGTCCCTCTCCCCGCCACACACGCACATACTTGTCAAATTCTTTTGAATCATTGAGCTTTCTCTTTTTTTTTATTTTACCCTTGATAAGTTTAGAAGCTAGAGATGTTGTTAAAGCAGGAAAAGCAGCAGGCTAGTCAGAGACATTAAGAAAGACTCAGGAATTCTAGGTGGCAGTAGAACATCTCTAGGCTGCCTCTGCTTCTGTTTATTTATTCAGTTTATTTATTTTTTGCTTTTCCATAGCTAAAAATATTTATGAAGATTCTGTTAGCCTCAAGACCCAGTATCACTCATTTTAAATAAATGAAACTCAGATAAGATTACTTAAGACGTCTTCATCTAGCATGATTTTCACACTGTGAAGAATTTTCTCCAATTTTAAAGGATGAATCTAAGACACATTGTCTGTACTATTTTCTTTTCTCTTAGAATGACCTCATCCTTTCTTTAGAAAGAAATGATTCATTTATTTGTTCTTCAATCATATTATATTAAATAAAAGCTAGGTTTTTTAATTGCCTTTTTAGTAAAAGCCATTTTTATAAACTGTGGTTGATAAAATGTCTTTGTGAATGCTTGCATATTTTACTGATAAAAATTACATTTTGAATATTAAAAACACTTGGAGTTTTGGAACTATTTAAGGTATGATAACTGCTCATGTTTTGTTGTCCTCTCTGTTGTATAATCTTGAGAATCAAAATCTTATTTCTCAACAGCGATACTGGCAGAAGAGCACAATTTTGTAATAAAGCATAATGACATATTTTCAGATTAAGTGCCGTTTACTATTATGTTGGGATTAAAAACCTCATCTATTGAAAAGCACTGTGATTATTCCATTATACAGTCAGACAACTTGTAAATAAAGCTATAAAAGATTCACTTGTTATACAGCACTACATTCTTTGCAGGACATTTCTCTGAGGGGCCTTGGGAAAAATCCAGTTTCTGCTGCTTTTTTGATTGTAGTAGAACGTTCTGGGAGTGTCATGTCCTGAGCTAGGAAGGGATTGGCTGTGACAGCTCCAGCTCTGATCCAGTCCCAATAGAAACTGGATATATTTCATTGCATTTACCCAGTAGTTATATTGCCCTGGAGTGTAAGACTAAGGCAGGCTCTTCTCTGTAATCCCTCGGCTGTGGGGCAGGCTGGCACGCCCAGTCGAGTCTCCATCGGGTGGGGGCAGCTTTCCGGAGTTTGCAGTGAATCCCAGGCTTATGCCATACTCGATGCCTCCTTGTGAGTCATATCCCTGCTTCATGTAATTGATGTGTGGATGTTTTGTGTCACCAGACTCAGAAAAGGTGATAACCAAGGCCCAGGAAGCCCACGTCTCACTGATTAGTATGCTTTGCTAATGCTGCTTTGCTCATACGTTAATTTTTTTATCTTTGTATTAATTTGTAGACACAAAGAAGATACTCTGAGTCATATATAATATTTTATTATTTCTTTTTTAAAGATGGTAACAGCCATAGCATATAAAGTATCTTAGGATAAAAACTACTTTATAACCTTAGCTACATTCTATGCAAATGAATCTTTTTATTTTATCAAAGTTAATTAGCAATTTTAAAAGGCTATCAAACACTATCTTATCTTATACAAGACATCTAAATTCAGAAGATAGCTCAAAATCAATTTGGGTTACTCCAAATTATATTTTTGAAGCTAGAGAGCCAAGCCAATTAGTTTAAAAGAAAATTCATTGCCTTACACTTAGTTACTAAAGTCTTTTTATGTTTTTCCCCTTTCATTTATGATTTTGTGGAAGCCACTTGGGTTCTTACTAAAAGCTGCCACTTTTATTTCCATAGCTTAATCAATTACAATGTAATGATTTGTGATGTTTTATAATACATTTAAGTATTTTGGCATACGTCCTTATCGTAATGGTGCTTGTAAAATTAAGGGTAAGCTGTAGGCCTTGCAGAATCTGGTGCAGACAAGCACACTCTTTCTTCTGGAGCAATGGACTGTGACAATTTAGAGTTACATCAACTCTGAATTTATATTCTAAGTAGATACTGTAATTTTTCTCACCATCTCATGTTCTTAATCTGTGAAAAAGACTTACAAATTATTCTCTTTTAGTCAAGTGGATTAATTTAAAATCTCTTGCCTTGTAGAACAAATCAGAAGTGAACAGTCTAATGAATCGTCTTATTGCTCGCTGCCAGTTCTTTTGTACCTTAAGACAAGACACTGAAAGGTGTCCCCCAACATTTTCTCGGTGGGACTCATCACCTTCCATAGGACACTTACAAAATCCACCTAACAAAAGAGTCTCCAGGCCTTCTTAAGAGTTTGGCTGAGCCAGCAGGGCAATTGAATTATAGATTAAAAGAACTAACCAGCCTCCCTTTTCAAAAGGCTGCCTGACTTTTCACGGATGTGCCCATTTCTCTATCCGCTGGTGAAGAGCTATAGCAAAATATTCCTGGATTGTTACAAACTACTGTAAGCTCTGTCTTAGTGTTCCAGGAAAAAAAAAAATTCCACATGCACATATGCAGCACAAGCTGTGTCCCAACACATCCGCTTAGTAGAAAAGGAACACTTTTTCTTTGTCATACATGTCAGTTGCTCCTTCAGAAGAGGATCTTGGAGGAAAAGAGCAGGAGGCACTGATGCAAGATTAAAAGAGGAACGATATGAAGGATGTATGTAGCAGTGACTAGGTGGACTGCGAGATACAAACCTGCCACGACGATTTTGCTGTAAATAATATATTGCATAAGCTTTGGTGTTGACATTGTGATCAGAAACTACATTGATTTACAGAGACAAGCCTGTAAACTAGAAAACTAAGATGAGGTATTTTCATTCAGTACATCGCTGTATCAGAGAACAAGAATTTGCCACTGCATTGCCTATATTTGAGTCCTTGGTCCTCCACTTGCTGCTCCGCTTGAGTAACAGTCTTACTTCTATGAGAATCTTTTTCCCACTTGTGTAATGAGATAAGGACTGACATTTGCCATGAAATGCTATTGGAGGTTTAAGTGAGACAATCTACATTAGACACCTAGCCCAAAGCCAGGTACACAGTGAATCCTCTGCAAAAGCTCATCTAATTATCTTCATGAGCTCTTCACGATCGACTCTGGAATCTGTAAATGGCAAAATGGGAAGGTATTCATTCATTATTTATTCCATAATGATACATACTGTACCTTCAACAATAACACTTCGGAGGATGGTATTTTGAAAATAAAATACAGAACAACAAGAGAATATCCTTCTCCCCTCCTTCCTCATATGTGTTAGGTACCACTTTATTGGGAAAAAAAAAAAACAGATCCAACTCTAAATAAACTGGCCATCTTATTAAGGGCATGCAATTTTTCACCAAGGAGTTTGGTTGAATTTTTAAAAAATCACCTCATTCATTCATTCATCTCCTCAACACTCCTTGATGTCATATCTACCACTTTTCAGTCTAGTGCTAAGAACCGAGAACACAAAGAACAAATCATATTGCTCTGACTTCCAGAAACTAGATTTCATACTGTAAGGTGATATGTAAAAATAAATCATGATTGCTGACATTGCATATACTACATTGAAGGTGTTGAAACAAAGCTGAATTTTAATCTGACAATCAGGGTGGGATAGGTAGAAATTGGGGAAGGCACCATACAACTGGGATCATGTGCCTGAGGGAGGAAATTTGGAAACAAGAAACATACGGTCTAGGTTAAATCTCACCATATTGAGAAGAGGCTTCAGTGTCATTTAAGAAAACTGGGCACTTTAAAACTGCAGGATCAAATGGAGGATGTTAAGCAGAGGGGTGGCTTTGTAGAATTAAGGAAAATAATCTCTAGTAAGAAAGAAGTAAAAGATACCTAGAGAAAAGTGATGCCAGTTTCTGGGTAAGAGGTTCCTGGGTCATGAATGCTAAATGGAAAGAAAAAAAAAAAATATATATATATATATATATGAGGTGGTAATAGAATCTATAACAAAAAAGCTCTCCTATAGTTCATTAGAAGAGGGAGAATAGCTTGTGAGTTAGTGACTGTCACACCATAAAACTAAGGTTAATATATTTTGATATAAAATTAAGCAGGATGTTAATAGCTCAAATACGCTTTATGTTAAAACCAGCTAGTGACTTAATAGACTAATAGACTCATTTAAGACAAAAATATTGTTTCTTTTTAATTATAGTTTCTTAAAACCCTCACATGAAAGATGATGTAAAATATGGAGTTTTGTAACTTGATATTTAGCTTTGTAAAATAGTACCTAAAATGAAAGACCAGGGGACTATTTTTCAACATGTTTTCTCTGGCTTTGTAATAAGATCTGAACTTTGGCTTATGTGAATTTTACTCACAAATATATATAAACATGATATTTAAAGCTCCTGTTTAATGAATTTATGAAAAATATTCACTTTCTTGGAAACATATAATGCAGGATACTGCCTGGAAGCATTTAGGATCTTCATGAAGAAGTACTAAGGATTCTGAGATAGATTTTGACACATTGTTATGCATCTAAAAGTCACAAACTCAACATAGACACATTACTTTGCTGTAAAAGGGATGAACCAGCTCTGCCATGATCAGGCATTAAGAACTTGAAAAAATTTTATTATGTCTCTGAGCACATATATCCTCTTCTGTGAAATAGGGATGCCATCAATTTTTCATTAAGGAAAAGCACAGAGAAAGTAAATAATCAATTACAGTGAAAGAAGAGAAAAAACACAGAGTAGGTAAATAATTGCAGTGGCATTTCTCCCGTTTTCTCTATTGTCTACCAAGTGATATATCACCTAGCACCATAACTTAATTGGATGCCAATTTAGCAGGTTTCTAGTTATTGTAGGATTATAATGGAGTGTTGGCAATGCCCAATTTGAACTTGCAGTTGAATTGGCTTTTCAAATTGGTATTATTTATGTGACATAAAGAATGGTTAATGAAAACAATCTAAAATCGCAATCCAGAGCTCTTGACATTGTTTGTTCTCAGGTCACTGAAATTTAAGTGCTCATAATGATGCTTCAGGTCACGGAAGACAAGATCAGGAGCAACAGTAGGATGAGATGTGGCAGGTAGGTCATTTCTGGGTGCAGGTGTTCCTGCCACAATTGGCCTGGCTGGTAACATGGGACTCTAGGACCTGAAACCTCCCCACTCACAGGCCATTTGAGGGAGGCAGAAGGGCAGGATAAAATGACAGATGTTTGGAGGAAGAAAAATTCTAAGGAAGATCACTAACAAAAATTAGTTAAAAGTTAATTACACATACTGTGAGTCTTCTGCAGGCTCTGTCTTAGGGAAGACTCCACATCCAGGACTTGTGCCTAGGAGGGCCTCTCACTTCCTTATGGGACAGCAATATTTTTTTTTTTCCTTACTGGGCTTTGCATACCTAAACACCCTGATGTCTATGCTACCACCTGGATCCTCTAAGCCTGAGAGCTCTAAGCATCCTTTTATTTACAATAGTTTTGAGTGATTATAAGTCATATTTTGTCGATTGCCTTTCTCTCAGTCCTGTGGATATTTCCATCAAATTTACATCCTCAACATTCAACCTCAGGTCTCTCCTCCTCCATGGGGCCTTTTCACATACACTGATATCTTCAGAAAACTACTCATTCTCTGAAGTCCTATTATGTATGAAATATGGGCCAATGAACAGCTTGTAATGTTCTTCAGTTTCTTCCTTTATCTCGGCCTTTTCTCCCCAAGGAGGTTGAAGATGCGATAGAGGCAGGCATCATATTTTAAATTTCTCAGGCCTCCAACTGTTTGACCAAACATGTACTGACGTACTTAGGCATTGAGTTATTATAGCGCTTGAAATCTGAAACTATTACCTATGGAATTATGGCTATACATTTGTGTATTTTCAGGCTTTTCCAACTATATTCTTTCCATATACTGCTAAGTTTCCAGGATTTTTTTCTCAAATGTTTAGATTTGTTTGATATTGAATTAATCAGTTATTTCAGGAAGATACCCCAAATGTGTATATGTGTGTGTGTGTGTGTGTGTGTGTGTGTGTGTGTATGTATGTATGTATATGTACATATACATATAAGTTTCCCTTAATGGGAAACTTATAGTAGGGGAAAGAAAGATAAAGGGTAAAGCTTCTGCTAGTCAGAAAGGGGTCCTCCTGGAGATGTGAGTTACCCATGTGGCTCGGTGTCTAAGGTTTTTTTCCCCCATTTTATTGATATGTATTAGTTCAAAATTTAAGATTTACAATGAAGTTGAGCATTTTGTGCACATACGTATCTTGTCAGGGTGACAAGGGCCCTCCCACTCTCCTTTTGTCCCTCCCCCTACCCACCCCTCTCTCCCTCCTCCCCTACCCCTCTGGTTCACTTTGGTTTTTGTTTTAAGTTCCATGAGAATGTTGTGATCTGGGTCTCTCATATCAGAGAGACCATTCGATGTTTCACCTCCTGCTTCTGACTCCCTTCACTAAGCATGATGTTCTCAAGTTTCTTCCATTTGCCTGCAAAAGCCTCCACGCTGTTGGAGTTTATAGATGCATAGTATTCCATTGTGTACAAATACCACAGTTTGTGTATCCACTGGTCTGTTGATGGGTATTTTGGTGACTTTCATATTTTAGCTATTGTTAGTTGTGCTGCTATGAACATGGGTATACATGTATCTCTGTAAGGGTTTTTATAGTTGAACTTCGTAAGGTACTGTCCTATGCTAAGCAGCTTAGTCACCAAGGGTGATTGCTGAAGTCCACCAAGTACACATTAAGTGGTACGTAGGAGTGGTAGGGAGTGGCAGGAGTGGCAGGAGTTAATCCTGCTTTCCAGCAACCTTTCTGTCTCTGGGGAACCCTGTATCCCTCACTGCCTACAGTCCCACTGCCCCTTTCAGAATCCCCCTTGGAGTGTTTGACCCTAACTGCCTTTAGGAGATTGGAACAATGCTTGCTCTGGCTCCTTCAAGCTGGACAGGAATGTTGTTGTGTTGGCAGTAAGGGTTTCACTCCAAAGAGAAGGCAGCAGGCTGGCTTTGCTGGCTTTAGTTGCAGGCAGGCATCTGTAGCTTGATGGTTTATAGTCTAGGGGAAACAAGTAACAACAGATAAATTGTTGGACAAAATCTAAACTGTAACATCATAATGATAATGACACCTATAACTAAGAGATTTTCATCAAAGGTTGAGTTAAATTCTGACAGAGCATTAACTAGTTGGTTTTCTTCTAGGAGCATGTAAGAGATATTATAAAAACTGTGATACTCTGCCTTAATAAAGGTATAAGTTCTTCCTTGAGTGGCTGTTAAGGCCAACTTATTTTGAAGAATAACTCTTCTGACTCGGTTCTTATCTAGTCCAGGGTTAACTGACTAGATTCAGCATTTGTTCATCCTGAGGTTCTTGTGGCCATAGAAGAGAACATTAGAATCAGGAAGAATGATATCATCCTTGCAAAAGCTAACAAGTCAGTTAGAGCGATTGGGTTACCGAAGACAGAAAGTTGGCTATTCTTTTCCTTTTTCCTATTTTATATGTTAGAAATTAACCGTGAGGTGTGGCTAAAGAAAACAGAAGGAACACAGATCTGATTTGACGTTTGAATTCTTCACTAGAACTAAAAAGATTTGGGTATAGATTGGCGTAACAAGCCAAGGTAGGTCAGCAGTATATATTAAAAGTAATACCAGAAGTTTCATCAGATGTAATCACTGTTTTATTATGCTAATGTGTAGTCCAAGGTCAAGTAGGCACGTGAGGTAAAGAGGCATTATTGAAAAATCTGAATGGAAGACTATATGAATGGAAGAATTTCTATGTATAGAAACATTTCATCTTGCTGGAAGCAGAGCTGTAGATTTAGGAGAATTCTGGTGAAAAGAATGCAGCTCTTTTACTTCTTGAGAAAATATTAGAATTATATATTACTGAAAAAGAGTATTGAGATGCAGATCAATCCCAGTGATTAGGCTTTTAAGATGAAGACTGTAATGAGCCCAGTGAGCCTGGGGGCGGGAGTGAGGAGCACAGGTTACTTCTGTGTTTTATTTTCGGAAGAACAGTGGGGATAAAGATGAGGCTTAGGATACAACTCTAGAGGCACACCGTTCAGAGCTGGAGCATCCGAGCAATGAGAAGACACTGATGCTCATTGTCAAAGTGAGGGTGATGTGACTGGGATATTTTAGAACTTTACTCAGATTTGATTTAGAATCATGAGCACTGGCTCTGAGTATCAAATAGAATTTCCAGACATCCATTTGGCAGGCAGAGATGGGAGAAAAGGCACCTGTCCTCTATTTAGCTTGAAACAAGAGACAACCCAAGCTCAGCTGGTTTTCTCATCTAATCAAATGAAATACATCGGCGATGGGGCCAGAGTCATGAGTGACTGTGGTAGGTAAGGTCTCCTGTGAAGTTTTCACCAAAATGTAGGAGTACAAGAAGTGTGTGGGCAGATGTCCGTGAGGGGAGAAGATGAAAGCGAGGATGGCGAGGCCGGGTGAGCTGTCGGATCATGATACCAGTCTGATCTCTATGAAGAGGAGAGAAGAAAGAAAGAAAGGTGGGTAAGTCAACAGAAGCATCTTGAAATGTAGCATGGTTCTTAAGATTCCCTGAGCTAAAATCACTGCCAGGAGAGTAGCGTCTCTACCAGCAGCAGGCCTGCCTCTGGGTACCTGTTGTGCTCAATCGACGGCCAGGATCAGCTAGTGTGAAAAATAAATACAAACTCAGTGATGGTTTCAAGGCCCAAAAATTGGGGCCTGGGGACAAGTGGAGTTCCTGCAGTCTTAATGGTAGAAGCCCATTCTCTAGGCAGCCAGTAGGGGGAGGGACAAAAGGAGAGTGGGAAAGTCCTTGTCGCCTTGACAAGATACATAGGTGCACAAAATGCGAAACGTCATTGTAAGCCTTAAATTTTGCGCTTATACATATCAATAAAATGGGAAAAAACGCAGCTTAGAAAAATCCCACGGTATTAATTCCACTAGTCAGAGGACTGCGCCAGGCTGCTGTATACATTATACAGAGTCATGGGAGAGAGAGCTCATTTAAGTAAAAACAGTAAGCTCAGGAGGAAGACATAGAATCAGATAAAGATTTTGGGATAGTTGCTGCGTGGCTCTAGTTCAGGGCACAGTTGTAAGATTCCCGAGAGAGGACACCCAGAATAAGTTTGATGAAGATATGTCATACTCTGCATTCAGAACTAAATATATGAATGCAATCCTGCTATGAAATAAATTATATCCCCCAAAACTCATAAGTTGATTTTATTGCTTTGGAGATGAGGCTTCTGCTAGTTAGTCATGGTTAGATAAGGTCATGATGGTGACCCCTCATGATGGGATTAGTGGCTTTTTAAGATGAGAATGAGTCAGGTCACTGTCTGTGTCGTGTGCTGACACAGCTGGAAGTGTTCATCAGCAAGTGAGGAAAGGCCTCTTGTGAGGAACCAAATCTGCTGTCAGTTTGGTCTCGTACTTTCCAGTCTTCAGAACAGTGAGAAATGAATGTCTAGCGTTTAAGATCGTAGTCTGTGATATTTTGTTATAATAGACTGAGAAGACCAATACAAATGTTTAGTTGAGAAAGCTCAAGGCCAAAGTCAATACATTTCTTTAGTTTTTGAGTGAAATATTTCTGAGGAATCAACAAGTTTAGAAATTGCTGTAGTGCTGTGTCCCTTAGAACCTAGTATTTTTTTTTTTGTCTGATTGTTATTGATGGCTGGCGCGCTTTGAGTTTGGTCTATCAATCATGACTATTTGTAGCAGAAAGAGTGTACCATGTCAAAATGACCCCAAAATACAGTAATGTAGAAGATAAAATCCTGAATGTGTGGAAAGTCAAGCACATGACCTGGAATACTTTTCTAAATTATACTATGTTGAGAAATTATTTCAGTGGTCTCTTAATAGCCACGGCTCTTGTCATCATTGCTAGAGATAAAAGGCAATCTTGACTTTCTTTTTATGTTATTAACTCTGATGGACAGAACATAAGTCTCATGCCTCTGTCTAGCTGCAAGGGAGGTGGGTAAATATTAAACATTCTCAGTATTTATGGGAAGAAAGTCTTTGTGCCTTTGTAAGACTCAAAAATTGTACACTTCCTCAGAGAATGGGGCTCATTTACTGGGTAACCAAAATGTATGTCCAGTGACTATGGCAACTGGATGCCCTTTGTAACTTGGTTATCACTTCATTTTTAAGGCCTGGAAGTATAGCCTCAATAACTATTTCTTGAATAGATTAACATTTCTAAGGGAACATGTTAGTTCCAAACAACCTTAAACCAACTTCAAAGAACTGAATACTACCACTTGCATACTATATTCTATTATGATATCAGTTTTCTACATAGAAATTAAAATTGACAGTTTTATATGAAGGCTGTTAGTCCAAGCAATTTGTGAGAAAGAATCTTTGTTCTTAACTTTTGTTCTCAAAGATGAGAAAGGAAGTTGACTGCTTGGCAAAATCCTTTAAGTCACTGGTCGCTTGCTTTCTTCTAACAAGACTTCATTAGTGTCGACATTATACTCTTGATTGGGTTTCTATCCCACTGCACTTTGAAGTCAGGAATTGTGCCTGTCTGTTGTCTGGCAGTTGTATAAAGCCCCACACAGGGACCTGTGCTTCATATTCATTCAACATTCATTTTGCTGAGTGAATGCATAAAATTCCTATCCATAGGTATTACCTTTTTATATAAGAAATCAAAGATATGACAAAATACATTATTATTAGAGATATTTATGTGGTATGGATAGATCTAATTTTCTCTTACATGATTTGGATTCTGCAAACTTATTCAATTTGTTCATGGAATTTTAGATCCACGTGCACAACTATCATATGAATATATTCATACCATTTCAGAAAACCATAGGATGACAAATAAACATAATGGTTATCAATTTTCCTAAAAGCAAAGCATTCATAAGCAGCCATTCTGCTCATTGCTCATTTTAGAAATTATACCAGAATACCGCATTTAGGTAGAAAAATTGAGTAGATTATAAAATCAGAACCTAATATATTTTGGATCATTAAAATGCATTCAAAAGGAGTATTAAGGGCATATCTCTCTGTCTCTACATTTAATTATTGAATGCCTTTGATGAACAATAGTAAAGATTTGGGGAACAATTAGAATTTCCTAACGAGGCTTATTATCTAAGTTACTTTATACGTTAGGATTACTATATAATATTACACATTAGGATTATTAAAATATTATTAATATGACAGTCTATTAAAATATAAACTAAAATAAAATTGAGTGAACACTTTAAGGAACTTGATGAGTTTTTTCATTTGTTTTGAGGGGCAGCAAAATAATAGTCACATTATTTTTACATAGAGATACAGCTTTGGCAATTTGTGTGACGAGTTCAACTGACCTCATGAAAATGAGAGCTAAAATAAAAGGCCTTCCTCTTTTTAATCATAAGAATAAAGAAATAATCTCTTAGTAGAAGTGCCCCCAAAGAACTCTTAAAATTAAAGATCTATGTAATTTCTACACTTCGAAATTAGTGTTAAAATATTTTCTCTTCATTTCTGTTCCATTCTCTTTGGGAAGAAGTTACTTAGAGCTAAATTCAAAGTATCTATCCCTACACCTCATATAACTTGCATGTAAATAGAGAATACATGCCAGCATTCAGCTTGTAGATTTATCAAGGATAAACTGTCAATCATGAAGGAAAAGCTTCAACCGCCATAAAAATGAGGTCATTGGAAAAGCAGTCTATTTTACATCTCAGTGTAAGCAGTATTATTTTCATTAGTGTTATATTTTTCATGAACTAAGGAAGTGATTTACTTATGCTTATTATTAAGATGAAGATCAACATTTTTTAAGCATAAAAATAAGCTCACTGTGTAATATGTACCAAGAAGGAAGCCCAGAAAATAAAACCGCTCATTAAAAGTGTCACTGGTTACTTTGGCAATAACCAATAGCGCATTAAGCGTCTCATTTCATTGCAATGAGAGGAGAACAAACATGAAGACCACAGTGCACTCTGGTAAATGGCATGAATTGTAAATGTCAGTGAGAACTTATTTAACACTAAAAGGCATTAAGCATTTGCAAGGAGAGCTTTAATATTCATCCAAGACAGCTGAAGGTTACATGAGGAAAGGGCAGCTATATATAGCACGCACATACACAGGTAGTGTAAACTATGAATGGGTAGGAAAGAACTGAGCCCAGTTCTAATTGGAGTGTTCATTATATTTGGTATTCTAGAAAGAGCAGGTATCAAAGCCTGCAAGTTTGGCATTATGAATATTTTATCACATACCTTGTTTTATATTCATAAAAGCAGGCTTTCTTTCCTAACATAAGCAGTATATATGTATGACTAGAAAGAAAAGGCAGCTTTGCAGATAAACACAGTTGAGGATACCTCGCCCAGATGGTTAGCAATTTCCTTGTGGGAATTTGTCTTTAAAAGCTTACAGTCTACACCACTGGGCTACACGAAGATTCCATTTTGCCACACAACCAAAATCTAGTTGGGTTGGTCTGCATCTCTCTCTAAATAACTATTGACAGAGAGGTTCCTAAAAAATGTCCTAAGCCCCTCATTTTTATAAATGCAAAGTTTCATACAACAAACATCCTGTCTCTTTCTGACAAGGTGGAAGAATCAAGGTATGACACTAGCTTATCTCAGTGGGAAAATGGGGTACTGTTGATTCAAAAATATATATATATATATATATATCTGAGGCGATTTTTAAAGCAGTGTTCTTTTTCTTCCATGAATTTACTTTAAGTTGAAATACTGAAATTCTATGGAAAATTTAGGGTTTTTTTTTTTTTTGCAAGTTGTGCTGCAGCAATTAAGAAAGCAATAGTTCCATTATTGTAAGTTTTATTTAGAAGTTAAAAATAAAAAATAAAACAAGTGAAAAACACATAATAAGTAAATAAGTAAATTCAGTAAGTAAGATGAATAATAACTGGGAGCAGAAACAAAAATAAACCATTTCTTGTCGTCAGAAAAATACACAATAAAATAAAGCCTGGGACACTGAGCTGGTTAACTTTCCAGCTCTGGAACAAAATTCTTGACACGAACCACTTAAAGTAGAAAAAAATTAATCTTAGCTCATGGTTGCAGAGCAGTTAGCATGCATTTACTTGGTTATCTTGCTTGTAGGTTTATGGTATGGTAGAAACACACGGCAGAAGAGTGGGGGTACAGGAAGCCGCCCACCGCATGGCACCTAGGAAGCGGAGCGAAGAGCCGGAGAGGGAGGAACAGGCTTTAGACAAGACGTGTTCTTCCAAGTCGCATCTCCCAGGAGCCGGCTTCCTCTAGTGGTGTTCTATTGCAGAATGAATGGCCCATTTGGCCGTGAATCCTTCAGTGGGCTTATCCACTGGAGAAGTGACCACCCTTATGACTCAGCCACCTCTCTGGGCTCCACTTCTGAATTTTGCAGCACTAGGGATCAAACCCTCAGTGCAGGCATCTTTGGGTATGCTTCATCTATAAACTATAACAGATAATTTATATTTTAAACAAAAAATCATTGTAACATTCAGTTCAGTTTCTGGAGAGCACACTACTCCAGAGCCTTCCAAATACATCACCAGAGTAGAAGCCCAATTTCAGAAATGAAGACAGTAAGTTAGGATTTTTTTTTCTAAGTGGCCAGGGAAAACCGTGACTTACAACATGAGGACAATCTTCAAAAATAATGCAGTTGCCTTCCTTTGTCATTTGTGAAACAGCAGCTCTCAAGTTTCTTCTTTCTTCATTTTCATAAAAAAGATAACAAAAATAGGAAGTCCAATTTTTCATAATACTTTAACAGAGAAAGTTGACAAATATATAAACCAAGCCCAGGGTAGAAAAAAAGAAAAACATTAGCTAGCAGTAATAATGCAAACATGACGTGTTGTACTAAGCACTAAAGGCTAAGCTCTAAACATGTATAACATATTTCATAGATTTTCTACTGAAGCTGTAAAAAATTAGATGTTTTAGACTAAAATAACTCGAAATTACTGTCTTACAGTCATTGAGGTCAGAAGCTCTATGGGAGAATCTATATTTTTGTCTTTCCACATCTTCATATTGCCTCAATTCCTTGGTCCACAGCCCACATATATCTTGACCATGTTGACTTTTGCTGTGGTTATTGTGTCACTTTCTCTGAGTTTGACCTTGAGCCTCCCATAAAGACGCCCATGACTTCCCTATACTCACCCTATCTTACAACCCTTCACGTTTATGAAGCCTTCCTTTCCTGTAAGGTAAGATATTCACAGTTCTGGTCACAAGGACATGAACATCTTTGGAGCCTATTATTTTCCCAGCTACACACACATCACACAACCATCTTACATCCAGTCCCACTGCACCTCTGCTACTGCCTTGCCATTTATTGCCTTAAAATTCATTTTTAAGTAATGGAGGAGGCAGGTCAACTCATTGCTTGAATATACAGGGGAAGTGCATGATTTTATTTTTGTAAGATTTTCAAACTATTTTAATGTATTATTTTTCACATATTTAATATACGGCAAAATCAATTCCAGTATAAAAGGATCCAATTTTAATTTCCATCCCCATTCAATTCCAATATGCTTGTTCCTTGTGAATGTACAAATGAGCTGTGAAATGGTGGGAATATTGGGCAATGTTTCTGAGAAAATCAATAGAATCTGGAGAAATGATTCATATGCAAGATAATACAGTGATGATTATTTAATAAGAATATGTTTCTACTTAATAACAGAATTGTAATTATCAAATTATCTTGAAGGAGAAAGATCCTACAGCAGAATTACAATGAAGCCATCACAACATGGCGTCGGTCATCAGGGTGATGACCATCTTACATTGGCTTGGCTTGGCTTTAACTTTAACATAAATGTGGTAGTTGGGCCTGAGGGCGTAGCCTGTCATCCAGGACTCTGGAAGGCTGTGGCAGGAGAATCATCTAGTGAACAATTTAATGAGACCTTAGCTCAAAACAAATATTAAAAATTTTGCTGATGATATAGCTCAGTGTGAAGGCCTTGGGTTGGGTCCCTAGTGACACACACACACACACACACACACACACACACACACACTACACACACACACACACACACACACACACACACACACACACAATTTACTTGTCTTTAGGAGGGAAATAAAAGGCAAAAAATACCTGAGAGTCACTGGTTATTTTCCCTCTGATTTCTCTTTGCTTTGCACAGTGATGTCACACTACAATGAAATCTGAATTGATCAGATGTCAGTCCACAGTTGGAATTTTTTTCATCTGTACGATTCAACTAATTGCTGGTAGAAAAACAATCCTATGAAAAAAGTTGTGCTTGTACTAAATATGGACTGGCCTTTTTTCTGGTCATTGCTCCCAGGCAACACACTATAACTCCCATTGATGTAGAATCTTATGTACTAGGCATTATAAATAATGTGAAGGTAACTTACAGATTATAAAAGGATGTACATCTGTTCTATGTCTTTTTAAGAGGCTTGAGCACCCTAGGACTTTGGTTTCCACAGGGACACAGGAACCAATCCTCTCCAAATACCAACAGGTAACCTCATGCATGTACCTGTATTAAGAGTGGGTAAATCATTGATGCACATTTACTTATGTGAGAGGCTTTCTACATTTTATTTTACAGTAAGTAGCATTTAAACAAAATATAGGACTTTTTTCAGTACTGAAGATTAAACTCAGGGCCATCAGTCTGAGCTACATCCCAGGCCCTATTAATTGTTTATTTGAGAGAGCAAGTCTCGTTAAATTACCAGGTTTTCTAGGCTGGACTCAAATTTGTGATCCTGCCTCAGCCTTCCAAAGTGATGGGATTGCAGGCCTGTGTCACAGGGCGTGGCTATGATATTTTAATATGTAAAAATAACTCACTTGTTTCTATTTTGTGCTAAAGAAATAATTTTTAAGGTGAATATTCTCAACCTGAGTTACAAAGACAGCCTTACACTTAAGTAATTATCATAATAACGTGGCCAAGGTTAGTTAATACAGTTTCTCTCCAGCCAAAGGCCAGACCTTCACCTATGCTCTCAGCCCATCTCCTCCTCCATGCTGCAGGACTTTGCCACTTGAATTTTATGTCTAAATGATACATCTTTAAGTTCTCCCTCTCTTCTGAGTAGCTTTCTTCAGGAGAGAATCTGCCATTGGCAAGTACATTTTTAAAAAGCCAGACTAAACTATCAGAAGTTTGCTTTTCTCCACTCCTCTGCAGCCAAACACTGTCCAAGGTTGTTGACAACCCTAGTCTCTACTGTTTTTGTTCACACTGGGCTCCCCTCTTTCCTTTTGAAACTATTTATGCTGTTCTGAATTTGCATGCATTGCTTATTGCCAGATACCAATAAATAGGATATAAAGATATTTCTGCAGCTTACATTTTTTTCACTAAAAAATACATTGCTGAGACGTTTTCATGACAATATATACAGTATATACAGTATATATATACAGTATATATACAGTATATACAATATATACAGTGTATTTATACAGTATATGCAGTATATATACAGTATATACAATATATACAGTGTGTATATATACTGTATACAATATGTACAGTTCCAATATTATAATTTTCTATGATTGCATATGTTTGTTTCCATTGTTTGAGCTTGCCATAACATACTTGTCTTTCCTCCCTTCAATAAATACTAAAGTTTGCTTTAGAAAAAAAAATTTGCAAAAACTATTCTCATAAGTTTCTCTTTTTTTTGAGACAGGGTCTCACTCTGTCATCCAGGTTGGTCCTGAACTCACTTCAGAGCTCAGGCTAGCCTTGGACTCAAGACTGTCCTCCTGTCTCAGCTCTCAAGTGCTAGGATTACAGGCGTGCGCCACCACACCCAGCTTATGTGGTGCTGGGAATCAAACTAGGGTACTTAGCGCTTGCTAGGCAAGTGCTTTAACCGCTGAGCCATTCCTCCAGCCCTCTCATAAGGTTCCTTCAGCATTACTCTAGCGAGTAGAATTGTGAGGGTTAGCCATGCATGCATTCCAGTTTACTACCAAACTTCCAGTGATATGGGAACATTTTCCAGAAGACCAATAGTAAGTCTTCGGTGAGCCTGGGGCTCACTGTGGTTGTCTGTTATTTTTAATTTTGGCATGACGTGTCATCTTCATCCTGACTTCGTCAGTGAGAATTCACAGGTGCCAGAGTACAGGGTGTGTGAAGAATCCAAGTTCATTGTCATCCAGAAACATGTCTGTGCTAGTTGTTTAATTTGTAAGTTCTTAGAATTTCACACACTGAACCCTCAATGTGATGGTTATAAATTCTCAGATTTTTTTTTCGCTTCAAAAGAAGTAGTGAAAATTCTTGTTACACATTCCCCCCTGATCCATTTGTTCACTGATGAGCGGCTCTTTGAGGACTGTGGCTCTGTAATTAGGAGGTTTCGGTTGTAACTCACGTTGCCTTCATGTGCCTCCTTTCTTGTTCTTGGGTGCTTACCCAACCTCCCTCCTTTGTCAGGGATTGGCAAGCATGCTGCCAGGGCAGCGATGCTTCCGCCCCAGCTGACTGCTCTGACATTTGGGTTATTTGCCCCTTTAGGAATTTCTCTGCTCTCTCAGGACAAGTCTTGCAATTCAGCAGTATTCATGATACTTTATCCAGCATTGTGGATACGTTGTAGTAGCTAAAGGCACACTCATCTATCGGCACCCAGTATGTACGAGCACAGCAGGAAGTCCTCAATTTTTCCTAACTTGTCCTGCATGGCTGCCTAATTTAGATAATGCTTCCTCTAAATGAAAAAAAAAGTTTAACATGTCAAGTTTAACATACTTAAAACTGGGAATCCTAGTAATTTATTTAAATAGTCGTGGTTTTCCAGAGAAACAGAATCGATACACTATCTGTCTGTCTGTCTATTTATTATGGAAACTGGCTCAGATGATTATGGAGGTCAAGAAGCTCCACAGTGTGCAAACGGTAGACCCGGGAAAGCTGGTAAAATAATCCAGTCCAACTTTGAAGATCCAAGATCCAGAAGAATCAATGTCTGGGGTTAGAAGACTGACATCCCATCTGCAAAGGGGAGACAGAACTTGCCCTCCTTCATTTTTTGTCTTATCTGGATCTTAGCTTCTGCTAATGCCAGGCCTTCATTGGAGACGGCAGATCTTCCTGAGTCCACGAATTCAAATACTAATCTTTTCAAGAATCACACACACACACACACACACACACACACACACACACACACACACACGCACGCGCGCGTGCACACCTGGAAATAATGTTTTTCCAGCTCCCTAGGCATCTCTTAGTTCAGTCAAGTTGACACATTAAAATTAAACCTTCACAACTTGCTTCTCTGTTTTTGTGTCATTTCTAAATCAATGCTATCTCAATCTACCTAGTTGTTTAAGGTAGGAAAAGAAGTGTTTGTTTTGACTGTGCACTTCTCTGTGTACTTAACCTATTACCAGAAATTCTGGTTCTTTTTCAAAATTGTTATAGTTTAGATCTAAAATGTCCCTCAAAGCCTCTTTCAAAGGTGGAAAGCTTGGAAGGTAATTGGGTCAGGAGATGCATTACCTGTCGGCAGATTAATCCACCAGTGCATACCTGATTGTGCTATATGAGGAGGTGGGGCCTCATCAAACAAGGCAGACCACTTGGAGGGTGACTTGGAAGGGTGTGTTCTTGTTCCACCTTTGTGTTCTGTCTCTGCTTCCTGTCTGCCATGAAGTAAACATATTTCCTCCAGCAAGTCCTGCTGTCATGATATTTTGCCTAAGAGCCCACTGACCATGCACTGAATCCACGGAAACTGTGAGCCTCTCCTTTAGTAGCAGGTTCTAGGTGTTCTGTTCCTGCCACAGAAAGAGACTGATACAACACACATGGTCATTCATCCTTCTGTTACTCTTTTTTTCTATGGCGTGCTCCAATATGACCTGGTTTTCAGTTGGATTCATCAGTTGGAGGCACAATTGGGTTATTGACAGAGAAAAATATCAAGAGGACCCTTACCTTCAGTGGTAATGTTTCATCTCCTCCCTGACGCCAGCCTCTGTTGGACTGGTTCACTGGGTTTCCAGCTCCCCCAGATGCCCCAGCATTGGAACCTGCCGATATCAGCTTTTCTCTTCCACTGTCCACATTGCTATCAGGAGATGTTGCTGTTCATGGGGTATCCCACCACCGTCTCCTGTGTAGCTTTTCGTCAATTCGGTTACAAGGACAGTCAACTCCTTTCACTGATTTTTCTCCTTTTACAATACTTAAAGTGAATTCTGCTTTTTTGGCTAGACCCTGTTCGGTACAGTAAATTCTTGCTCCAGAGTTATTTCCAGGGAGCCTCTAATCTGAGCCTCTACTTTTCTTTTTAGCTACTCTATTTGCTTTTCCCCCCTGTAAATTAACGCCTGTCATTTGCCTGTATAAAGCCTTATGCTGGTTTTCATTGCACTCAAAATGAAAGATGAACTGCTTGAGAAGAATTGAAGGCCCGTATACAGCTTTTCAATCTCAGCTTGCAGCACACGTGGCTGCTCAATATTCCACAGCTCTGCTGATCTCTTTTCTTCTATTGGAAAGAACAGGCCCTTTTAAACTTCTGAGCCTTGACACATGCTGTTTCCTCTGCTTCGGATGAAATTTCCCTCTAAAGCTTGCCTGCTAGTCTTCATCCTTCAGATCTTAGTTAGAGCAACTTCCTCACATAACTCTATCCCAAATTACCGCTTCCTGTTCCTGGCGTTAGGGCATTTGTTTTCTCCTGTAGTGTTATCACAATTTGAAATTACTTAGTAACTTATGAGCTAATTTGCCCAGGGTTCTCAGCTTTATGAGTCTGGACTCAAGATGTTTCTGTCTCACACAACTTTCTTTTTTTTTATTGCAGTTAAAAAAAATCACACAACGTAAAATTTAACATTCTTTTGTAAATACATGAATTCCAAATTCTGTAACACATTAGAACTGTGGGGCTTGGGGAATCAGTGAGCATCTATGTCCACCCCTTTTTCAGAGGTTCATCGCTTTTCTATCTGACCATTGCTTGTCTTTCTACCTTGTCATTCAGGTTGGAGCCTTGTGTCCCACATAGTACCTGACACTGAGAAGACATTTCAAACACCTTAGATACAAGAGTAGACAGATTTGTAAGGTATATTTTTACAAATAATTTAATAAATAATTAGATTGGCTTTGAAGTTGAACAAGCTGGAGAATATTTCCCAATTGTGCCCATACTGGCCAGCCTCTTCCTCACAGAACCAAAGCAGGATCGGATTTGTCCTTAGGTTACTTATGCTACACTCTGCTCTTTTTCCTGGGTGCTTCCTCTAAACTGTTCTCTATGATAGTTTTAGAGAATAAATCAAAACAAGGGAAACAGTGCCATCAGCTATCTTTAAAAAGAAAAGAATTTTTTGGATCACAAAGTGGTTCTTTGCAATATATTGCTAAGAAAGCACCTTTTCCTTACTCGTTTCTTCCCTTCTCAACAATCTGTCCTATCAATAGTGCCCCACTGTGGCAGAGAGAGAACCCTACTGACTCGGAGCTCTGATGCAGAGGTAAGGGCGGATGTGCAGTGGGCGGGGGTGGCTGGCGCGGAGCTCTGGCAAGTGTGAAGGCACGACCAGGAAGCAGAACATGAACTGAAAAGAGCTGTAATTCAATAAAGAAATTCCATGGAAGCCTTAAATATGCCCAATGACAAATTCAGAACCCACGTACAGTTTCACTTCTTGTGGATACTATTTCTTGAGCAGAGAAGACCAAATATACCATAGTCTAATTATCTTCATTTCCTTTAGTCTGAACAGTGCCCTGTTGCCTAGGAACTGGGGTGATAGGTGTGCCTGAAATACATGTTCAAATCATCTTTTTCATCTCCCCCACCTGATCATTTTTTTCACACAGCTTCTAGTGTTTTGAAGATTCACCAAAATATATGCCCTAATCCGATTTTGTTTGTTTGGAATAGTACAACATTTGTATACTCAATTAAATATGAATAAAATATTCCAACTCCCATTTGCCTTTCAACTTATTATCTAACATAACTTGGCTTCTGTGGAAAGCAACTATTTATGTGTTATGAAAAGGTGCCCAGTTAAAAGGTGATTAGTCTAGCATTCTATTAGCGGGAACACTTCTAACTGGTAATTTCTCCCACACAGGGTGCAATGAGAATTAATATTTATTATGATGATATTGAAAAAATAATGATCTTAAATCATCAGAAAAAATTCAGCTCATTAACCCAATCCCATAATTTTATGCACTGGAGAATTGAATGGCTTAGAGAAAAGCTGCCCTAAGTCCTCGGATGGTGACGGCCCAGGATGGAGGTTAGGCCCAGGAAGCCTGCCAAGGTTCAGGGCATCTCATTTCTCACCTAAAATTCTTTTCTGCCCACAAATGTTGTCTAATCTAAACCTACGAATCCCTCAGTCAGTGCAACAATGATCCCTGTGGTTTTCAAATGGAATGTTAAAGCATTTCATTGTCAGGGTTTTTTGTGTTGACACTTAGCTGCAGTGGTTACTCATTTCATAACACTGATGTCAAATTCCTTTCAGGCTTTCTATATATTCGCCCTCAGTGGCACTAAGTACCATTCTTCCCTTCATGAACCTTTCATTGTGCTGTATTTCCCAGAAATGGAGTATATGAAAATGTGTACAAGTTAGGTGAGGTAATGCCACGCGAACACGCATTCACCAGCTAAGGTGCCAGCCAGCATGTGACATCCGGTGACCCTGTCACTGTGTTCCTCCTCCTGTTCAATGTTTGTTGTCCCCCCCCACCCCGTCTGGAGATTTAATCCAGGCTGTTGACACGGAGATATATATATCCTCGATTTTTTAAAAATTTTCTGACAAGGTCTTGATAAGTCAACGAGTTGCCTAAGCTGGGGTTTAACTCTGGGTCGTCCTTTCACAGACTCTGATAGAAGGAAACTGTAGCTGGTCTTCATCAGCCTGGGTTAGTGCTTCTCATTCTTGGTCTTCAAAAATGTCCTGATTTGTGGGAGTGTGCGCAGTGCAGCTCTATCTAGTACAAATAAGAGAATACTTCTTCCATTATCCTGTAGTCACACATTAATTTATTCATTAACACTGTCATTCATTCATCTGGTCCTTAATTAATACTGATGTCACGTGAGGCTCCATTTCACGAGATACAGAGTGATATCAGAGAACATTAAGCAACAGAATCATATGCATTATAGAACACTGTATACATATGTAGCTGGACACAGATTTGTAGAGTGACTCTTCTATTAGTCTTAAGATATTTTAACTACTGTCACATTCTAGATGTTCAACAGGACGTATTGCTTTGATCTTCATTAATCAGCCTCATCAATTATTGTATACTGACTTCATTATGGGGATCTTATGATCACCATTTCTTATTTATAATCCCCAATGGCAGTTTGCCGTGGTGTATGCTTGGCAGAGGAGGATGGCTGGAACAAGCACCCCAGGACCTCAGCAGCTTAGCCCAGACAGATTTACTTCTTACCATTTTATAGGTACTTGTTTGTTGTGCAGTGAAACAGAAAAGCATCCTCACCCGGGACATTCACTTCTCCCACTGGACTCTGTATTGCTGCTGGCCCGCCAGGGATGAAGACACAGCAGGATTCATGGGACACTTCAGGGGTCAAGCCTGCAAGTGGCACTCTCCTGTTCCTCTAACATACCTTCGATCCGAATCAGTAACAGTATTAAGGAGACCTGGGAAGCATAGCCTACTTGTGTGTCTAAATAGAACGTACAATTGTTTGGAAAACACATAGTATTTTCCATGTCATAATTTTGGTCTATTATTATTATTATTATTATTATTATTATTATACTCAATTTCTGTTCGAGAAATGCGATGGTGAGAAAGATAAGGCGACATGTTTGTGGAAGGTGATTTGTGGAGCTGAGATGCTCGTGTGGAGTTGTCCCTTAGCTGTATTCGGACAAATCAATATTAATGACACCTGAGGTCTATGCTGTTGTGATCTAGTCCTACCAAGGAGAAAACCATGAACAGATTTCTTTTAGGCGCAGAATAACTGCTTGAGTACATTGCTAAAATAAACCAGCATACCTACCTCTTTCATTTTTCAAATTTGTCTGAATAATTTACTTCCAAGTAAATGGCTTTGACTATTCATAAATCAGGTGAAAGCTAATTATTAGTTTTAATTAAATCAGTTATAATTAAGTATTGGGTTATTTGAGCTTAACCTAACTTTCTTTATGGAATTTAGACTCATAGTTACAAATAACTTTCTCTACTTATGACTAAATTTTAAAAATCATGGTTGTGCTGTCTACCTTGGCTAATTGACCCATCTACGAGAAGCAGTTTCAATTTTGAATTAATAATTTACTTCTTTTTCATAAAAATACTGTGGTTTGCAATAACATAGGACTGATTACCATGGTATGTAAAATTTTATTTCATCTTTTTAATGATAGCGTCACACAATGTCTATTTTGGCGCAAGGCCTGGAACACTAAGCAGCCTGTGTACTCCCCTTTCCCACAAGCTCTTTGCCACTTTCCTGAGAGGTGTCCATGTCTCTCCCTAGTATCCAGGAAGCTCTGTCATTCACTTTCCCACAACTAAGACTGAAGGAAAGGAAGGAGATACCCCTCCGAATTAGCAACCACAACGTGTACCAAAACCAGCGTCCTTGAGAAGCCGCAGTAGCAGTTGTGGGCACCAGGTGGCACCACAGCAAAACAGTCAACATGCCCGCGCTGAGGCTTAGGTGAATTCTCTTTTCAGCGACCTATGACTTCACCTTCTCCACCAAAGAGAAGTGATGTCCAGATAGTCTGAAGCACTTTCCAGCCATAGAGAGGGCAACTAGCTCCTGTGAGAGTCATGGGGAAGGCAGAAGTTCCCGGATGATGTGCTGAAGAGGTGGAGAAGAAAACTCAAATCCTGTGCTTGGAGGAGATCTTGGTGTCTTCCCTCTCCCGCAGCCAGTGCTGCAGGTTACCCGACCCACTTCTCTCCACCCTGCACGTCCACCTGACCCCCTCGGCCAGCGTTTCTTGATGCCTTGTTTTTCGTAGGAAGTTCTTAATGTTAGTTTTGATTGGATTTCACCGGGAGGCACTCACTGGTATTTGTTCCGTCTCACTAAACATGGCCTCGGGTCGCCCTTATCCCTCCTTGACTTGTGGCTTGGAATCTGCAAAGCGTATCTGGGACAGCTAAGGTCTTCCTGTAACTTGACGCTAGCCCACATTGTCAAAGTCTGGTTCCAGTCTTTGTGGAAGAAGCCAACATCTCTTAAATTTATTTATTTTTTTCCATAGGCCAAGAGAACAGGCCAGCAGCTGCCTGAGACCATTCAACGTGTATTATAATTTGTTTCTTGTAATTGCCATCGACTCAGGTTTAAGTAGGTCTCTTTCAACTCCTCCTTAGGTTTGGAATGGATTTTCTCATCTCTGTTAAATTTAATATCCTGCTTTAAACCCAGTCTTCAAGCATATAGAATAAGGAAAATTTGTTTGATGAAATAATGAAATAATAATGAAAACCGAGATCTAAGGAGAACACAGGAATTAGGTTTCTTATATGTCCAGTGGAGTAGTTCCTAAATTTTCCATTTTATTCACAACTGCTGTGTTTTATACTTCTAGTCATTTTAAAATGTAGGTTTACATAAATCTGTCATTTTATGCCTTAAATAATCTAGAGTTGCTTACAGTTTGGCCATTAAGATTTCTTCTTATTTTTTATTTTTATGTAGCTTGTGTTTTTGACAGTTACACTGAAACATATTTTACTGGATTTTATTTAAAATGAAGATTTTTAAATCATACAATTCTCTTATATTTCAGTGTCAGATTCCTTTCCCACACGGTAAAATGATTTGCATAAAAATAAAATATTACTGATTTTAGAGGTCGTTGATTCTGGGTTAAGTCTGCCACCTCGTGGTTGCAAAGGGAAATTCACTTTAACTCGTAATTTAATGATACTAATATGAAAATTGTCTTTTCCTCCTATCCTTTCATGGTAGAAATGACCCCTGTTTGCTAGCGAAATTAACCATGGTCTTCATGTAGATGCACCAGCATGGCACGCTGTAGTGATCGCAAAGTCATATTTGAGGAGATGACAGCTCAGGAAAAACACTGCATGCCATTGGATTAAACATGTCACTAAGCGTCCGCTAAATGCCTGAAGACTCTCACGTTTTCAGAATCGTTTTCTAAGTCACTCTAAGTAATTAATTAATATAATAGAACCTATGGCGGTTCATACAGTCTAGAAACAAATTGTGTGTGTGTGTGTGTGTGTGTGTGTGTGTGTGTGTGTGTGCATGAGGATGTGTAGGAGAGGTGGGGAACTAGAATGTAACTAATACATCCTTCTCCCGCCGGAAGCCCCACAGCAGCCCCATTTCTCGTGACAAACGCAGGAAGGAGGGAGGATTCTGTAAGTATTTGAGGAAATCTTGGCGCCGACTGTGGGCGATGAGCAAGCTCCCAGCTCACAGGCTTCCTCCAGAGTCCAAGGCCACCTCCACCCGCCAGAGTTCTTTCAGCAGCACGTTGTCTCAGGACACTTTGTTCTTCCTTCATGAGGAAAGGCCACCCTCATACCTCGTCTTAATTTCATAAGCTTATTTCCTTTTCTGCCACAAGAATTTCAGAGGTGTATTTTGGGGATGGATTAAATGTCATCAAATATTTGATGTCTTCAAAATGATCTGTTTCTGTATCCTACTTTGCTTTTTACCTTTAAGGAAAGAGCTTCTGAAAATGAAATGATTCACAATAGACACCCTTAACTTAAGGAGAGAGGTACATAGTCTGTTAATATTTGTGTATGTTTTGCTTTGTTTTCCTTGAAAGTATGAGACTCAGATAGAAGATTTTGGCCCTTTGATTTCATCCCCAGTTTAGACTATGTTGAATAAATCAGTTTATCCAGGATATTTTTAGATGAATGTTTAACATAATGTCACATATATAGAACATCCGGTGAAGGAATTATGAAAGCAGGAAGACTAGATGGACTATGGTTTTGACACATATATATATATATATATATATATATATATATATATATATATATATTTCGTTTACCATGTGCCTATTTATATACTAAGAGCTTTTGAAGTACAAGGTTTTGAATAGTCCCAATATCATAAAATGGGACTGTAACTGTCCCCAGTTGACAGGCAGGGAGACAGAGGCACAGAGTCATTGCAAAGCTTGCCTGATGTCACGTAGCTAGAATATGGCAGTCAGGATTTAAACATAGTTCTGCTGCTGCTAGGAGCCATGTTCTTGATTTCAACACTATTCTAAAATGTCTTTGTTGTAACTGTAGAAAAGTCAAAATTTCTCCAAAAGACTCACGAGTATCAATAATGTCTCAAGCCCTTCCACGAACGCTGACGGTACAGAGACAATGAGTCCGTCACACCTGTCGAGTCTCCTGATTTGCAAACTTCGGACACAGCTGTGAGAAAGCACCACCACCGCAGCTTTTGCCCACCAGGCAGTTCCAACAAATGGTGTCTAGACACCACATACCACTGAGTTGCTGCCTGGCCAGCCATGAGGTCACACCATGCGCAGTCGGCAGCATGCAGCCTGCGTTGGCGGCTCTCTGGCCTGCTAATTGGGACAGGTGCAGGGTGTGATGACAGCAGGCCACCCATGAGGCTCTGGCACCACATCCAAAGCAAGGAGATCCAGGGAAAAAAAGAATGAGAAGAAACCTGGACTCAAGTCTGGGCTGTGGTGGCTGGCAGATTAAAAATGAGTGGGTGGAGCCCCTCTTGGGATGCACCAAGAAGTGAAGGTGGCGTGGCCATTTATAGAATGAGAATTTCCTAATCTCTGGCACAAGCAGAAGGGATCTTAGGAAATGAGAGTCTTTGGGGCTATCTTCTACATGCAGTCACCAGTCTAACAAAACAGAAAGATCACTTTCACAACTCCTTCCTATTCCCTCACTTCCCAACACAGACAGACATGCACACTCCAACGATCATGGTGGATGCTGAAGACCTATTCAGGGAGTCCGGGGAGATCGTGTTGTGAGTATAAGTTCTTTGATAGTGGTGCTTTAAGTAGATAAACAAGAACTAGAAGTAATTGTTTTAAAATAAAAAAGATAATTCACAATGGCCAGTTAAGAGTTGGTTAGAAGACACCATGGAAATGTTAAGGGAAAAGTAGCAGAGTTAGAAGAATAATGTAAAATAAGGACTTTTCTTGATTCTGAAACAGCTGAGTTGACCTAAGGTTTTAAGCGTTGCCAGAAATATTATGGTATGAATAAGATAAGCTCGTTTTGTGATAGAAATTTATGATATAGTAACAGATAAATCATTAGGAAATGTCTGAAGTTTGAATAGAAATATGTCCATTTTTACATGAAAGGACATGTGTTAATTTGTATTGGAAGACATTAGTAGCTGATATTTAAGTCTACAACTGCATGTGGCATACATTTCTGTATCATCTTTTATGATTTAAGTGGGATTTTTAAAATGATGAGACATAATATAATTAGAAGTAGAATATATGAATATTGTATATATTTTACATTAGATTATACTTTATTGTTCATAGACAATAACAATTGATCTTCTAATTCAAGTACTTGCAATTTTGCAATTAAATCATAAGTTGAGCATCGCTTTTTCATTTTCCTCCATATCAGAATTATCAGGAAATCAGAGATACTTAGGACAGCCTAATAAGTCATCTTCCTTTATTTGAAACATTCCACTTTGCAATATATTTGCTATCACAAAATACCTGACAGGTACCCTGTCTCATTTAGATGTCGCAAGAATAAAATTGAGATAATGTTTATGGAGTCTTTTGAGACCCTTATTGCAAAGATTGTAGATAAATTTTCAATTGTAATTAAAGAAAGGTAAATTAATCCCTTACATTCTTGCAATATTTATTTTTAATTGTGAAAACTTCAAAGCAATTTAGTTTCTGTCATAATTTTAATACTTAGACTCAATACCCAAAACGAGACAAATTAAAGAAGATTTGTCAACATTGGCACTTTTGCATTATCACAAATTATGTCCTGCCAAGATAGGCAGCTTCTAATTACTGTATTTATTACCTGAATGAGAGAGTTTTTGAAATGGGCAGATTGTGTTGGACTATTCCAGTGGACCCAATGTGATCGCAAGGGTCTTTGTAAGAAGGAAGTAGAAGATCAGAGGGAGTAGATAGAATCATGGAAGCCAGAAGTCAGAGTAATTGAATAGTTTGAAGAAGACGTTCAAGCTAAGTAATTCGGGCAGGCATTAGGGATGCTGAGTAAGTCAGGAGTTTGAATTTTGCTCTAGAACTTCCTTGGCTTTAACCCACTGAGATGGATCTTGGACTTCCGACCTCCAGAACAGCAAGAAAATAAAATCCGTGTCAAGTCCCTAGGTCATGATAATTTGTTACCCCAGGAAACATATTGTGTGTGTGTGTGTGTGTGTGTGTGGTGTATGTGAATGTGTGCAATATCTCAGTGGCAATAATATATGTCAGATTACCTCTCATCGTAATTGAACTCAAAGTGAGTTTAGGATGTATAATTACTGTTGTTAGGACATTTTGATGTATTATGGAATGATTTCTATGCAATGCAAATCAAGCATCAGCTCTCTCCCCAAGGACCTTGTTATTGTTGACTTTTCAATTGTTCATATTATTTAGAGACCATCTGGGAGTGCTTTTCACCAGGAAAAAGGAGGCTTATTCATATGGGGGTACCATATGGGTAGAAAACAACCCAGATACACGCAGTGACTGAATCTGAAGAAAAGCTGCTAATAGTCAATATAAAGTGTTTTCAACTCTGGGTTTTCTGATAGTGCACAGAACAAAGCCAGGCCCACTGCAGGGCCACGAAATGTTGACAGAGCTCACCATCAGGGTCCAATCGGACCTTTTTTTCCTTTCTACAACTTCTAAGAATAAAACTTGGTTATTTCTTAGTTTTAATCTCCAACTTCTGTTCTATTACAATGATATTACATTCACATTTTGTCAGGAAAGAATTGATATAATAATAAAGGAATAGGTGTGATCCTAATTTGAATTTGTAATTCTCTGCGATTAAGGCATAATTTGTAGTCTATGATTAGTAATAGCTGGAAGAGAACTGGAGGCCTCCATGTGATTGTGCTGTCTCTAAGAGTGGCCCTGACGCTCGCATTGCTAGAAGAGGCAGTACGTCCCAGGGATTGGCAGCAGTCCTCTACCTGTGACGTGTTCTTAACGGGCCAGCGAGAGATAATTATTAAACTTCCAAGAATTCAAAAACTGGTCATTAACGTATTGGCAGCTCAAAACTGGTGACAGAGAAACAGTTTTGTCACAAAGGTTGGCCCAAGCTGAGATCTGTGCTTTCCTCCAGTCGCCAGTCCTCATCGCCCCGTCAGGGTCTGTTTTACTTATCTTTACTGTTATTTTCTTTTGTATCTTAAAAAAAATCATCTTCCCTTTGTTCTCCCTGAGCTATCAGACTTTTTAGAATAATCTT
The DNA here is from genome assembly GCA_004027205.1 of Ctenodactylus gundi. Classification (NCBI taxonomy): domain Eukaryota; kingdom Metazoa; phylum Chordata; class Mammalia; order Rodentia; family Ctenodactylidae; genus Ctenodactylus; species Ctenodactylus gundi. The sequence continues at coordinate 19,412 of PVKB01004395.1, read as the reverse complement.
TGCCCCCCCCCCCCAGTCATTTCTGTTTAAATGCTGGTATTTTATCTGGACACAAACTGACTCCTTCAACTTATGTGGTAGATACGGTGTTTAGTGCTTTGGATACTGTTAGAAACCTGAAGAATTTTACATTTCTTTTTAAGTCTTAACCAACGTCTCACACACTGAGTAAAAGATATGGGAAACCTGATGCAACCCCAAAGTCCTTTCTTTGAAGTAGCACAAAAGTGTATCTACTGACTCTCATAAAAACAATACCTGAGGTTATCTTTATAACCAGTACTTTGTACCTATTCTTAGAACTAGAAGACATTTGAATCAATGAACGTGAGTGTCTTAGTTACTTCTTCCTTGCTGTGACTCAATACCAGACATACACGACTTAGGGAGGAAAGATTTATTGTACCTTACAGTTTCAGAAGGTCTCAGTCCATTCATGAATGGGTGGCTGGAACCTGGAATCACACCGTGGGGCTGCAGTTAGAGCGGCAACCGAATTTCCTGGGGCAGAGATCCTTACAGCGTGGTGGTAGAGAGCGAGTGGGTGGAAGGGTGGAGCAAGCACAAGCTCCTCCCACCAGGTAAAGCCTCAAGCACCTGTCCGTTCCAGCCAGGCCCCACCTCCCACAGCCTACACACTATCCACAGGGACACGCGACTTTGGGGAACACTCTAAATCCAAACCACCACAAAGAGTTCTGTGTGTTCACTCATTTGGTGGTTCTGTAATGATTTCATTTAAAATGTTTTGAGCTCTTCATTCTTTTTTGACCCCTGGGAAGTGGAAGACTTGGCTTTGATTAATTTAAAAAGCAAGTTCTTCTTGAGTGAGCACACTTTGATTAAGTTTACCACCGACCACTGCTGTCCATCCAGCTCCAACTGACTTTTAAGTAGCCCCCACATCACACTGCCTTTCCCGCCATGACACTTCCTCTGAATTGCTGCAACCCCTCTGAGTCTAGCATAATGCAGTCAATGTAAAGTTTTCTTCAAAACAGAATTAGAATCATCTTTTTATTCCTCTCCCTCATTTTTCCCTTACTCAAGTATGATTTGTTTACATTACTCTTATAGTTTTAAAAAATCACATTCTAGCATTATCTGCAATTTCTGATGTCTGCTTGCTCTATTTTGCATCCTATGCTGTAAGGCTTTATTCTTTGTTATGGTTTTCATTTTAAATGTTTGCCATAGGCCTGTATGCCAAAGGCTTGTTTGCCATCTTGTGACATTATTAGTAGGTAATGAAATCTTTAAGAGGTGAGGTCCATGGAAAGGAAATTAGGCCTTGGGGTGGGTGGGAAGGAGCAATGCCCTTGAATAAGATATTGGAACACTGGCCCCTCCTCTTTCTCTTTCCTTCCTGGGCTGTCCGGAGGTAAGCAGATTCCTCTGACACATACTTTCAGCCATGATGTACTGCCTTGGCCAAAGGCCCTCAAGTAACATGATGAGAAATCATGGACCAAATCCCTTAGACCACCAACAGAAATAAATCTTCCCTCTTTTTAAGTTGGTCTCTCTCTGACATTTTGTCATAGTGATGGAAAACTCCTTTTTTTGCCTTTGCTACTATGACATTTGTCTACATTTCTTGATTAAATCTGACTCCAACTATGGTCTATTAATTCCTTGGGACAGGAACTATACATGTTTTTAATCACTGTTACATACTGAGTATCTAGAATAGTGCCTGGCATCCTGTGATTAATGTGTATTTGTTGAGCATGTGAGCCCAAAAATGAGCTTAAATAAGAATATATGAAATTGTAAGTAATAAGTTATATGGCAGGTTAAATGTGCACTTAATCCTGCTCTAGCAAAATATCTAGGCAGAATTATTTTTGTCCAACTGCAATGTATTTCTCACAGTTCTGAAGTCTAGAAGTTTGAAGACATCCTGATTCAGGTGACACACCTCCTTTGGGTGGAAGACAAGTCTCTTTGTTCTTCTTGCCGTCTTCTCACAAGATGGAAAGACGGTGAAAGTGTTTTTGGGGACCTGTTATACCAGGACACTAATTCCATTTGTTAGGTCTCTACACATAACCTTATCACCTCCCAAATGTCCTATCTTAAAATGTCATCTCATCAAAGGTTAGGAATTCCACATATAAATTTAGAGGAAAGGAGCAGGCACAATCTCATAGCCCATTGTACCCACCTGCCAACAATATAACTCTGATAATACGTGAATAGGAACCAGATGGGCTGTGAGTGCACACTGGTAGTTGAGGCTTTTTCTGGGGTCTCTGACATAGTAGGTGCTTTAGATTGCACTATTCACAATTAAGTGACAATCTCACTGTCATGTGTCATCCAAGGACCTGGACCTTAGACTTTCTTATCTGCTCTTCCAGTTCTTTTTCTTCTAAGTCTATGGTCAGTCATCCAGTCTTGTGATAACTGCAGGGAAATCTATACTTATTCTTAGTTTGGTTTACATCTTTCTCCACACAAAGGGAGGACTAAGTTCACTATTCACTGCTTTGCTTATTGGAAATTTTTTTCTTCTATCTTCCAAAACTACTCGTACATGTGTCTACACGGAGGCCATGATTCATTTTTTTCCTGCTCCCAGGTGCTGAGATGACTCATCTACCACCCAAGCTTGCAGTGTCTTTCAACTGGGTCTTCACAGAGCCATGAGGGAAAGCCAGACCACTGGTGTGACCGTGATGTCAGCATCTGGAATACTTGTAGCCTAGTCTGTCCTCTAGGCTTGCGGTGACTCAGTTCGGGAAGATCACTTTCACCCTAAGGTGACCTACTACTGGTCCCATCTAAATCTGTGAGTTAGAGATTCTGACAGAATTCAGCTCATAGTGAGTGTCTCTGGACACATCAGTGTTAGGCAGCCCACCATCAAACACTCCGCCTTTATTTACCAAGGGCCAATAATACGTCAATATCTTCTTCTCTTCAAAGACTACAGTTTTCTGCCTAAGATGACATGGCCTTGTTTCAGAATCCCAGGAACCTTTGTTGAGGTTCTCTCTCAGCAGTGTGTCACGAATTTCTTCCATATCTTCTACTGCTGAGACCTGCACAGGCTGCTGCACTGCCATTTCCTGCCCTGAGTGCAGCTTACAGCTAACAGCCTCTAGATTTCCCATGAACAATATGTCGCTTTCAGAGTCCAGAAGGACCCATGAGACACCCTGCTTCTTCCTTGTGGGGAGAGGATGCAGGAAGCAGAAATTTGTGTTTTGCTTTTAGCCTCACATGTCCTTGATAATTGGACCCTTTAGCCATTTCACTGAAGTGGCTGGTCCCTGAATCTTAACAGGGTTTGTCTCTCATCCTCTGAAGAACACAGTAGACAAGCCACTTCTTGCTATATTGCCCAACAAGCATTAAGCCACTCATGTTGTGTTAAATGCACTACTCAGAATCATGTGTACATGGTCCCGATCTCTTGGTATCATATTATGACAGAGGATAGGACACCTAATGTAATCCTTGAGCAAAATTGTAAATGAACACTGCTGTCTCTCCCATAAAAATGCAAAATTGAAGAAGAAAAAAATGTAAACACCAAAAAATGTCTGCATTTCATGTTCCTGAGGCTAGATAAATTTTCTCTGATAATTAAACCATATCAGGCACAACTGGATTGCTGCTGCTACTTAATTAAATATGCAATCATTGTTCAGTATCCACCCATTCTCAGGAGGAATAAGTAGCTCATGATAGAAGCTACCAATCCTCTATCCTAAAGATCTTAATTGGCTCTAGTAATTTGCACCATCTTTCTGGGAATTCAATAAAATTTCAATTAACAATCCTGGTTAGCATCACAGGGTGATCTAGATATTTGAATGTACAGTAATTCCTATGTTGCCTTTCCTAGCATGGTTAAATATTACTTCACAGACAACAGATCTTGTATGGAGATTACTGGACTACTCTACTTGCTATACATAGCAATTGTAATTATGCATACAGGAGGGTAGAGAAACAATTATGTAGTAGATGTGCAGGTGCTGTGAACATTCTGTGAGTCAGATTTTAGCCCGAACTCCATACGTTGCATGGATCCAAAAGCTTCCCAATGTAGTTTGAGGTGATGATGAGGCTCTGGGTGTCTGTCCACGTAATCACTGAGCCTGTGTCCAAAAATCTTTTAAATGATGCTGTATTTTTCTTTGTCAAGAATAAGGTCATAGACTCAGGAAAACAGTTTTGGTGTATATTTGCTATGGTGTTTTAGGATCCTTCGTCTTCGGGTTGGCTCACCATTTTTTATGGAAACTTTCACTCCTCTTCTTTTGGTTAAAAGGATGAGCAGCACCTTGATGGTTCTCCATCCTCTTACTCCTAGTCAATCCAACTCCCTTGACTGACTCCACTGACATGAGGGCTCTTACAGTCATTATGACCTTCTGGTTTCTGACCACTACTTGCTTCCTCCTACTGTCTCTTCAGTGCTCAGAACTCCCGTAGATGTTAATAATCCTAGGTCTTGACCACTTCTCCTACCATCTGTGCTGTCTCTTGCAGAATATCACAGTGGAAGTCAGAGATGCTGATGCTTGGTTGGCTAGCAGATTCCCAGTGAGTTGGTGATGCTGTGTCCTCTCCCAGTCTCTCGAGGGTCTTCAAGAACTGAGTGTCTAGCCACTCCAGCATGACCAGTTCCCCCAGGTGCCTAATTTTCCCTCTGATTCTGCCAGCATGATTCTGACATTTCCACTCCACTGAAAGTTGGGTACGATTTTATTCCAGGCTCCTAAAAGGAATCCCAGCAATAACCTTGCCCTACCTGTGGAATATCTGGTCAGGTGTTAGATACTAAGTTTCAGGAACAGTCCTCCGATCCAAGTCAAGAAGTTGACACAATTCCTCCAAATCAAGCCCAAGCATCCAGCCCTTCCCGCCAGCCCCCCCCCCTCCCCACAGCACACGGTTCCCCAGTTATCCCACCGCATCCAAATACGTGAGGCTTTTGGGTGACACTCCAGATCCAAACCAAGGCACTGAGTTTGAACTTTTGGTCTTTCTACCTCAGTTTCCCAAAGTGCTGGGATTACAGACCTGTACCCCAAGTCTGGCTCTCAATTTTTAAATTCAATTCTATCTTTATTTGTGTAGTTTACTTGTCAATGTTAAATCATTTGCAGCACTGTAAAAGCAAGAATTTGTTCACATTGAATTTATAAAATCTGCAAAGATTCTGGCATATTAGAATCTGTCAATAAATGCTTATTGATTGAATGGGGAAGAAATGAAATCTGAGAATGAAAAACTTTATTTGACTTGGAAAAAGTTTTTTAACAATCATCTTTGCTATGCAATATTCTATAAGTGAGTTGGACCAAGTACAGTAACCCTAAAATTTCTGCTCATATTTTATAAAGGCTTACTTTAAACATATGCCCTCACCATTCACTTATTATTTGGCATAAAAACAAAAGAAGCACTGATATGTGCTATACCTCGGGTGTTTTATTCTAAGTATATAAAGCCAGGCACAGGAGACTATTTCTATGGAACGTCCAGAATAGATGAGTCTACAGAGGAAGTAGTTTACTTATTTTTACTTTTTGGGGGGAGGGGGCATGCTAGTGTGTGGAAGAATTAAGGCTGATAGCTAAAAGACGTAGGTTTTTGTTGGGTATTGTCATTTATAACTGAAAAAAATCTCCAAAAGTCTCATATGTTCAGAGGTAGGGCTTTCGGAATGTGACATGACGATGTGTCAAAGTCGTTAGAGGACTAATCTATGGATGCATACGTACCCGAGTGTGCTATAGGGGATGTGCCCCCACTGGAGGGGGCGGGCTGCGGAGAGATGGCTGAGGGGGCATGCCCCGCCCCTCCAGCTCTCCTGCTGTCTTCCTGCTTTCTAGCTGCCCTGTATGAGCAGCCGTCCTCCACCCGACGCTTCTGCATGTCCTTTTTGCATTGGTACCAGAAGTCTCTGAAGTCATGAGCCAAAAGAAATTCTTCCTTCGAGTTGAAAGTGTCAGATATTTTACCCAGTGATAGGAAAGCTGACACACACAGTGGCATAATGAAAATACTCTGAAATTTATTGTGACAATTGTCAAGCAGTTCTGTTAATACATTAAAAATCACAAATCACACAATTTAAATGGGTGAATTATACATATATAATTATATAAATCATATTTTGTAAGATGGTTAGTAAAAACATGGCCATGAATACAGTATTTTATAACCATTAGAGATGGTACTTTTGATGCTTTTAACCAAATGAAAACATACTATTGATACAATGTTATACAATATGGACTAGAATGCACACACACTGAGATGTAAAATATATTTTACATAGAGAATATCAAAATGGAATGCCTTAAAATGTCATTTATCTTTATGCTGTATTTCAAGTAGTTTTATTTTCCATAGCATGGGCTTTATATTTTCCCCATTTTATATAGTGAGCCAATATTATTTATCATCAGAAAAATGAGGGTATATTTAGGCTAAAGTATGATTTTTTTTTCCTTGATACAACCATATTGTAAAATAGAAAGTTTTGGGTTCTTTCAGTGTAACCATATGTGACACAGGGCAAAAGATATACCTACACGTATATGTGATTTTGAAGAAAATCATTTTTGATACTTTACCCAGAGAAGAACTTGTCAGAGGTTAATACTCCCCACTGGCATTTGACTATGGCATTTGAGTCAAAATTACAGACAGAGTCAAAAGCAAACTGAGGTTTTCATAGCTCAGCTTAATACTAAAATGTCCTTGAAGAGGGCAACATAAAATACTTGTCATTCTATTTATGACTTCCGTTTTAAAGAACACTTGATCTTGACCCTACACTCCCCCCCCCCCCAAATTCTTGATCTTAAGAAGTCTAAAATCTTCTTTCAAACATAGAAGAAACCTCAAGGGATGTACAGAAACCCTGCAAAATATGTGAAATTCTGGCAAAGAAGATGTTGAAGTCTGTAATGACTTGCATAAAAGAAAAGAGAGATTAATGTTTACAAGGTAAGGCTAGAAAAAAGTGAGGTCTCATATGAAAGAGAAATGAGAAAAGAGCTAGAATTTTGGAAGAATAACTGAAAAACTGGCATTATACTACAGAATGTAGTCCGTTGTTAATGTGCTCTGTGTTACTTACATTTTATCACTGTGACTCAATACCCGACATCCACAACTTAGAGAGGAAAGATTTATTTTAGCTCACAGTTTCAGAAGGTCAGAGTCCATTCACAGGTGGATGGCTGGAAAATGATGGAAGCACATGGTAGGGCTGGAGCAGGGGCAGGGCCAGAGCCAGAGCTCCAGCGGCAGAGATGCTCACACCATGGTGGGAGAGAGAGAGACAGGGAGGAAGGACGGAACCAGCTCTTGCCCGTCCAGGTCAAGTCCCCACCTCTGCCCCTTCTTGCCAGCCTCTACCTCCAACTTGACACAAAATCCATAGGAACATGAGGCTTTTGAGGAACACTCCAGATCCAAGCCATGACATTCTACCCCTGGCCCCCAAAAGACTCATGCTTGCTGCCTTAAGCAAAATGTGATTTAGCCCCTTTTCAAAATAGCCAAAGTCCCAAAATTTCCAGCACTGATAAAAAGTCTAAAGTCACCTCTGAGACACAAGGTAAACTCTCAGCTGTGAGCTCCTATTAAAACCAAAGAGTTAAGCACTTCCAACATAAAATGGCACAGGGTAAACATTCCCATTCCAAAAGAGAGGAATAGGAAAATTTTAAAAAGGCAGTGGGACCCAAACAATTGCTAAACCCAGCAGGGAAAGGGTTAAATCTTATAGTATCAGGTAGAACACCTGCTGCTCTAAAAAGAGAACAGTGGGAATGTGTGTAGCCTGGCAGGTCCATGGAGGCTAACCAGCCCTCCTTGTACAGACAATGCAAATGCTGAAAAATCTTGCTTGTAAAGGACAAAAAAGTTATTAAGACTATCTTCCCCCTCCCAATGACATGGGATGTTTCATGAAATGTAAAGGCAGTAAAACTATCAAATGCATGCAAGCAGAAGAAGTTAAGACGCTGTGATGAAGTCTACATAAACCTTCAACTGCGCCTTAACTGGATCTCTGAATAGGGCAGGGGAAAGTCTGGTTTTGTCATTTTAGTCAAAGTTCTCATATGAAGATATATTTTTAAAATGAGGCTAGTCTCCTCTTTTAATATTGTAAACATGTTAATGTTATTAATTTTTGAAAAAAGAAGTAATAAAACTGTATAGTTTTATGTAAAGGGAGAGAGAAACAGAGAGGTTAGGGAAGAAAAATTAGGCCAGGATTAATTTTGTAATTGCAGAAAATTTTTCCCAACCGCTACACTTCACTCGATAATTTACTTTATTGAGTAGAACTGATCTGATAAAGATGATAAATGACCTTTCATCTTTATTCACTCATTTGACATTTTCTCATGATGTTAAAATGTTGAAATAGCACCTGAGCAATCAGTCAGAACTGTCTTTCCAGAATTCAGGGCGTTTCTGTGTGAGGTTTCTCTGATACTGCTACTGAATATGTCCTTAAGACTGAGATTTATGGAAAAACCTAATATAATACGAAAGACCTGAGATCTCCTGGAAGATCTAGGGTGTCTTGTGCTTGACTACTTGATATTGCTATCCTGACTATTCTTTCTTTCTTCCCTAAATGCTTATTCTTTGACAAACCCTGATTCACAGGTAAGTTTTGCCTGTAGTGAAGTTTTCAAACTAGAAAGCCAAGTATCTGGTAATTTATTTTCACAACAGACTAGCCAAGCCCCACTATATATAACACAATAAAGCATCAAAAAAATTCTTTGTATTTTCCCACTCATTATGCTAAATGCTTACATTGTTTACAAACTGTAATGTATGGATGTTGAGACCATAAAAATTTTATTTGTGAGAACTAATGTGTCATTTTTGGCTCCCAATACTTGTGGGTTAAACTGAGACATATGGTATGAAATCTTGAGCCATATCAGAATTTAATGCAAATCTTGTTTTTCTGGTGCACTGAGTGCACTTGAGTGCATTCGTAATGACACAGCAAACACAAGAAAAGAATAAATTGAATGAAACGCCATGTTGAAATTATTTATTAATATTTTCCTTGGTCTGGGGACTAACACTGAATACAACCAAGGAAACAGTAGAAAGATTCATGCTTAGGAATATAGCTTCTTGTGGTCTTGGGAGAGAATAATTATACCACACTATCTAGAAAGTTTGTCATTTACTGTGCAGTCATGTTCAGAGCATGTAGAATTCGAAAAGATGAGGCATACAACCTCCTAACCATTTAATTTAGCAGTTGGAAACTAAAATATGAAGACATTAAACAACTGAGTAATGTATATCAAAGTTTCTAAAATCCCATTTGTATATCTTGGCAGAAGAAGTCTGCTTTTTAAATTGAAATCTAGAAAATTGCATGTGAAAGATACCACTGTAAAATTTATCTATATTTGAAAAAAATTGAGAAGAACTTCAACATCCATTGTTGCAAACCTGCATGCCCCAGTACCTTGCCAGACTCTTACATGCTGTGTAAAAGAAGATCACAGAGTAAAAGGTACTGAATTATACCAAGCTGTGCGGTTGTGAAAAAGACTGCGTGCATTTTAATGAGAAGGAGCTCTGACTTCAGAAGACATTCCACCACCCTTCCTGCAAGAACACTGCTCTGCTAAATACTGAAGCGTATAAGAAATTGGAAAAGATGATTATTAATCTCCAAGTTGAAATTTTTGAACTCTGTAGTATAGTTTGCAGCAATAAGAATATTTGATTTTGGCCTTTAACTCTTTGAATTTTGTCAATTTTATGCTTTAATTTTCAAAGAGGTTCAATTTTGAAATTTGGAGATTTGCTTGGCATCTTTCCAGTGCTAACATTAATACACTGACTTTATGTGTGCTGCATTTGAGTACTGCAGTGTCTTCCAGTCTCATTCCGGACAGTCGCTTCTTGGTGATAGGTGCATAGATTCTATAGGCATAATTTCACTGAGCCAGTCGTTGTGCTGTAAAAAATACAGTGGATCAGAAGCATGGTGAGCTGAGCCAGTGGGATGATAAATGAGGCATTGACTCCACCCACAGATTGTGATAAACAGAGCATGGTAAGTAGGGAAGGTGAATGCATGTCCAGAATGGCATGAAAAATCTGGAACCTCCTCCGTGTTGGAAGATATTCCAACGCAATTAGGTTTCAGCCAGTTCACTGGTTGCTGCCTTTTCCCTATACTAACAGTTTTGAAAATCTTCATTAGTTTCTGCTACTGGTCATTTGAACAGTTAGAACTGGTGATGCAGAAATGCATGTTGTGTCACGCATAACATCTGGCGCCACTGACACACTTTGCTCATGACTGAACTGGCTGGCTTGGGAAGGGCCGATTTTACAACCATAAAGCAGATCATCTTGTGCAACACTTTATTGGCAAGGTCGTAATACATTCAGTGTCCCATGGAGAGGGTTCGCATGAGGAAAGATTTCATTTTCTTGGGCATATTCTTAAAATTCCACAGCGACCTATGTCTCCAATACTTTTATGTTATCTTTCCCTCTAAATTCCTGACTGTCCGGTCAAACTGTCACTTACTGTCCATGAACCAGTATAAAAATTAGTATAGTAATTAGTAATTCTGACTTTTTTTTCTTTATGAAAAGCTAGAGGTATCCCTGGAAATTCTGTTGTATACACTCCCTCCTCAAAGATAGCTAAGACTCCACAAAAGCCTATCTTTTCTTCAGTTTAGGCTATTTAAGAACCAGATCCATTTTTCTTCCATTAATGATCACGGGTGAACTTGTTCTATGCTTGCTACAATTGTGAAATGAAAGAAATGAAATGAAAGGGTTTAGCAGTAGATGTTGGAGTCCAAGAAGTAAGTACAAACACTGTGTTGGTCAGGGAGAGGGATTTTTATTGAACAGTACATACCAGTGCGTGCATGCTCCGAAACCTGTAGAGTTCTACGCTATGACTCACCTTCAGAATCCTCACATGCTAGTTCATCTGAACTGTGTTGATTATGACAGTGTGGTTTGCACTTCCTCTGGTGCATCTGCAAAGTCTTTTTGTTTATCTGACCCACATTCAAATCTGGTACTTCTACAGTATGCTCTATAACTCTCCAAAAATTATGTTTCAGAAAAAAAATTTTAAAAGAGGATTATGCCTCTTTCTTAGGAAAGCAGAGGACTATAGAAGAACTTCTAATCTCACTGGGATATCATTAACTCTCCCACATGTCTATGCTTTGCCAAACTTCCCTAAAATAACCCATTCTGATTATTTTATTTAATAGTAAAACTTTACTACATATAGGCTTACCAAAAACGTGTTTCCTTTTGTTTTCCTCTTTCATTAACAGAGTAAGCTAACCTATTCTTGCCACGATCCAATGGAGGATTGTGTTGACATACAGGCAAAGTCAAGGCCTCTGAGAAGTAAATTGAATCAATGAGATAGTCCTGAACAGAGCTGAGTAAATGCATTTCATTCATGATCGTGTGAAAAAGAATCATTTTTCTAATTAGCTAGATATGGTAGATACACAGAAGCAATAAGTGACTAACAAGAACAGCAGTTGTATTGAGTCATCGCAACAAAAGGACGAACGCTAATTACACCTGAAGTTGCCACTGATTTCATCTAAAGACATTCTGCTTTCATATTCCAAGTCAAGAACTCCAGCCGTACCTGCAGCCTAGGTAAATCAAATGAGGATGCACAGGAACTGCTATGTCTCTTATGACTTCGGTGAATGTAATTTCACTTTTTCTTCCTTCTCCTTGTAGGAAGGAAAAGAATTCTTGGAGTCCTTCCTTCCTAATGGCTGTCACACTATGCTTCAGGGACCAATGGAGTCTAGGGATTTAATTTGAAATTGTGCACCCAAGGGCTGAGTTGTTCTTCAAGGAGGATATGATGAACAACTTGATTGTACTCCTGGCCCTACTATAAGGAGAAAGTGATGAGAATGCCCACAAACCGACAGTGGTGGATTGTGTTGGTGTCTGGATCTTCAGATATTGGAATTAGTTAGGTAGGTACTAGAAAATTGCAAAAAGTATGGGTATTTTCTTAACACTGTGTTCACTCTGCTACATAGCAGGAGGTCTCTTTCAAACAGCACAGATTGATAGTTTACTTATGGTGGGATTACAGAGACCTTACGGAAATATAAATTTTTTTATTCAAGTTTTCCATGTTTGTCTCATGGTATAAGCTGGTAATTAAGTAGAAGCAGGAGTCAAACCTGGCCCCAGTCAAGGGATTCAGAGGTTTTAATGTCATTGGTTTCTTAGATAAAATGAGACATAAAACAAGTTCCATTTGATTCAGTTTTAAGATATCCATAGTTAATTTACCTACTGCCACTGATCCTGGAGGTTGAAATGTTGAAATCACCTCCATGGTGTTGCTATAAAACCCAGAAGCTACACTGTTTTTTCTCTAATGTTGTCACATGGTCTCACTCATTTTTAGATTCCCCTCCAATGAAAACATGGAGTTAAATTCCATGGCAGTATCATCCCTCAAAGCAGATGTCACAAGTACTGTAGGTTTATCCATACTGATCTTGAAGGAGAAAGGTTCACAAGTTTACAATGAGATGAGGTAGCAGTCAGGTAATGACTTTGGAAGAGTTCTTGTGCCCACAGACGATTGTTTACCTGACATCTGGTGCATGAATAAGTTAGCATGATTAAAAGCATAAACTAAGAGATCAATCTTCTTTTATCGCTTGAATTTTGGCACAATTCAAGGAAGATAGAATCACAGGCAATTTTTATTTCACAAGAAATGCAGCTCCTCCGTGGGCTGAATAGAGAAACGAGCACTTAGATTGGACTTCTAGTAGATGATTAAAGTCAGCAAATTAATGTACAGCTATGTGCCCAGGGGTTTGGAGTGCTACCCACTAAAGAAAATTCCCATCTCTTATCAACTGAATGATCCGATGTTATCAGTTGGCAGGACTTGGCATTGAGTGCGATGACATAAGCCTTCAAAATATCTCAAGGAACTCTACCACACCACAGCTCAGAAAGGAGTGTTGGTGTAGATTTGTACAATAAGATCACAAGTTTCTACAGCACCACTTGGTCTAACCACATCTATTTTAAATGGAGAGAATATGTTGTATTATATTATCAGACTTGCCTGATGGACATCTTTCAGAATTAATCTACATTCTTAGATGTAGAATCATGCAAAAGTGAAATATTTGTTTGTGAAATTGTAGAGTTCTACAGAGCCAGTACCTAGGGCTCCTTTTTGCCACCTTTCTGATTTTGAGAATACAGATGAGAAAGCATTTCCTAATCATCACATTGAATTCTGTGGCAGCTTATGTGGATTTTCCTCATTTTTGTCCACATGAGATTATTGAAAAACAAACACACAATTGAGCACTGATGTGTGGATTTTTAGAAAATGATTCTCAGAATTGTGCCATTATAGTTATATTTTAGGGTATAAAGTAAACATACCAGTTATAAAAATGATGTGTCACAGAATATATGAGATGAGCAAACAGCCATCAAGCATTATCCACACCGCTGGCTCCCCTAGACTCCTTGCCTGCCGGTCCACATGCCCAGAAACATCAGCCTCACTAAGTAGGTGGGCCAGTACTTTGCAATAAACTCCTCTCTTTCACACAGATGTGTATCACACACATCTTATTGGTTCTCTTTCTCTGGAGAGCGCTAATACAGGTCTTCTAGAGACAACCAGGTACTAAGACTTATATGCTACACCCTGGTAAAGGGAGTAACATTCTGTCACACTGGTCACCTTGTACGGAGGAGGACCAGGTTCTAGATCCCACATACACTCAGCGGATTACACAAGCGTGTTGCCACCAGGTAGCTGGAATCTGAGGGGCTACCTTGAAATCTGTTTGCTGCATCCTTTACAACCTTACACAAAAAACTGATAGAGTAACTGCAATTTTGATACAGTTCTGTGCTTCTCTTCTGGGTCCTGAGTTTAGTATATATATATGTCTTTGGACATATTCCAGCCTGGTGAAGAGATATCCAAGTGAGAGGAGCCAAACCTGCAGCTTCTGGACAGTGACCTGGTGACTGTCCGGGGAAGGTGGGAACATACAGATGATGGTGAATGGGAGAGATCCAGTGAGGAGATGGGGAGAATCGCTCTGCCCTCGGGGTATACAAATGGCAAATACAGTGAAGTAGGGGGGATTTTTTTTTCTTGAAATGCAATAAGCCATTATTAGCCTTAGGCCTCAGAAAATAGAATTGCTAGGAGGCTAGAAGATTTTGAATTTCAGAAAGGAAGGGGATGAATCCTGGTGAATGTTTTAGTTTTCAAAAATCATGAAAGTAGGTTCCCTGGCTTCCTATGCAGCCTAGGAGATAAAGAGATCGATCTTTACCATTGTGGTTTCCAGTAGACGGTTGTGCTGTGCAGAAGGTCAACATACAGCACCTCAGTTGGGATATGGATGTCAAAGTCACAGGAACAGGTGTTGATATAGAAAGCACCACATGTGGAAGTTTTTGTGCTTGTATATGTACATTATCCATTTTATGTATCTTCGTATATGTGACTGAAGACAGTTTCTTTTTACTCAGAAAAAAAGGACAAAAAAAATAGCTGGGTGCAGTTTGGAGGTATCTGGATTAGGGGAAAAGATAAGTGATTTGTTCGACACTTTCTGGTAGGGACTCTTCATAGAACTCACCTTTGCCCTGAAAGGGAAATTACCCACAAACAGTCCATTATACTTCCCCAGGCTGGTGGAAATATAGGCGCTTACTAAGAAGATACAAGATTGGATATAAACATTGCCGGTAGATGATAAACACTCATTAAATAGCATTTTCTTTTCCTGTGGGTGAAAAAGAAATGCCCACATAATTACTTGATAATCCCAAAGTACTTTTGAGGTTTAAAATTTTTGAATTAAGTAAGAATATTTTCATTTAAAACAGGATTCAAGACTTCAGGTCAAGCCATCTGTAGCCATTTTTAAAATTCCAATCTCAAGTATAAGCTTTCTTCATAGTTAACACATATGTGATTGGAAATATACGGAGATGTGTGGTAAAACAGATGTCAGCAAAGATGCAATTTGTCAGATCTTGAGCCTGCTAGAGTAGGTAGGAGAGAGAAAGGATTGGCTGCCTGGACCATTAGAATTAGAGTAGGATCTTGAGAGGCCAAACAGATTTTCTGTGCACATTGATATAATACGACACAGAAGCAAGTACAATTCAGAGAATTAATTGAATCTTGTTAAAAGAGATGTCAGAATATTATTTGAGACATACTAACAAATATAAGCTGTAACCAACACCCAAGACAAGAGTTAGAACTTAAGTAGATCATAATCTAGTGGAAAAACACTGAAACTGTCTAGGCAGGACTGGTTTCATAGGCATTCACCCTCTCTACTAATACAGGGCTTCACACAAACAAAGGCCCTATTCTTAGTTTAATCTTCTGATGTTGTTGTCTAGAAATTGCTAATACTTTATTAGTGAATGACTCTTCATTTCCATTCTGAACTGGGTCCCGTAAATTCTGTAGGCAGTCCTGCCCCAGAGGCCCGAGCCTGTGATAAAATGAAAGATCCGAGGAAAAGTCTCCACTGGGATGGCCTGGGCTGCTCCAGCAGATCCCTGGGGAATAGGCAAATGTGACAGTTAGCCTAAAATGGCCTGCTGTTAAGTGTGCAGGGCCCAAAATTTACCAACTGGAAAGTGCTCTCAAAGAATTGATGCTACTGTTAATTTGGATAGTTTAAAAATTGTATTTTGCTCATTGGCTTCTCAAAAATCATTTGTGGCTTCTTGGCAAGCCATTAGGCTGTTTAAGTAAAAGGGAAGAACTGTGAACCTCGAAGAGAAAACTAGTTTTAAACGCACACGCTTACATGCACACACACACACACACACACACACACACACACACACACACACTTCATGTAAATACCCTAGAAAAAGAATTCTTTCACTCTCAATGAGGCAAATAAGGGGAAAGTTTATTTAAAATATAACATTTGTGTTATAATATTCATAACATAATATATTTTGTAGATAGATTTGTCTGGTGTTTCGTGAAACCAGAACTTGCTCTTTAGGCATAGTTATAGACCTGTTTTCCAGAGGCTTTGACACTGCCCGTCAGAAATAATGAACCACAATATCAAGCATCATGAATACAATTTTTAAAAGACAGGCTTATCTATGTAATCATGTACTCTACGGGCAATTTCACATGGCCATTTGGTTATACAAGTGGAGTCTGGAAAGTTATCCTAGTATTAATTATTACTGTTTTGACGCATCTTTTTCTAGGTGTCCTCTGTTTTTCCCCTTTCTCTCCTCAAGATAGTCTCACACATACATTTAGACGCTATCTCGTTCTTCTCCCTCTGCCACCCCCTCTTTTCTAGCAGTGAAAAAATCATGGGAACGAGTGGTCCTTCAGCAAAGCCCATAAAGACGAGTTTGTGTGTTCCACTTGGAGTAGGAAGCAGCACAGGACTTCCAGGCTGTGCTGTTATTGTTTTGTCCCCTAGGGGAGGCCCTCTCCTCATCATGGAGGGGTGGAGGTGGGTCGTATGGAATGTGGCATGTTACTGAGCACGCCCTTTCCCTCCAGTGATCCCACCCAGTGAGGTGACCTGAATTGGCCTCCTGGGACCGAGCAAGGGTAGATTACATATGTGGTTAGATTTCTTGCCTTGATGAGTACAAACATAATGAGATCCCTTACCTCATCTAATTATTTTTTAAGTCAACAAATAAATATTTTACTTATTACACTTCCTAGGAGAAAAGACACAAAGAATGTATTCAGACTCAAAAAAAATTTTTTTGAACCTATCACAACCACTCACACAAAACAAAAGCAACATGCCTTAACCAGATCTACCACAAAACCCACAGTGGTTATTGCAGCCAGAATGACATAAAGGTACCACCTGAACCCTCCAGAGAAGGTATGGATGCTCTCCATGGTCCTACGCCCTTCAGCGGAATGAGCCCTTTGAAGCCAGCAAGGAGGATGGTAGCAACTTTTCTGGGGCAGGTGTTCCTTAGTCATCATGGTGAAAGGCAGCCTTCAAAGCTGCAGTTGACTAGAATAAGATTTTTTTCACCCTTTACCTGTCTTTAAGTGTCTGCCAAGAATGTCCCTTGTGAAGTGAAATCAGTGCTGAGTCACAGATTCCTCCAAAAGACCACTGAGTCTTATTTCCTGAAGTAGCAAGTATTATCTCCCCACAGCATCTGCCTCCCTCCCTCCCTGCACACGCAGGCTCTTACCACCCTGCGCTTATCTCTAACCAGTTTAGGCTGAAACACAGACACTAGGTGGTGACTGAAGTTGAAGGAACCCTTGATCGGAACATCACCCACGTGGTCGTGAATCACCCAATATCACAAAAGACATAAGATCAACAGAGTGGAAAAGGCATAATTTTTTTTCATCACTTAAGATAATCGTGGTGAATTACAACCTTCCTTTCATTTCCAAGACAAAATAAGATTGAAGATGTTATTAGATGAAGATGTTATTAGAAACATTTAGTCACATAAAATATTATGAAATGTTCTCTTTATTAGAATTTGTGCTCTTTTGAAAACGTGTTTGAATGTGAATAATAACAAGAGAAACGTCTGCTCTGAAAATACTCTGGAGTGTTTCAAGCATTTCAGAAGCGTGTGCTTTGCTTCTCTGTCCACCGCAGTATCTCTTCCTTCTTGCAGGTGGGAAGCGCAGGCATTCAGACATGAATGGTTCTATCTCATGTTTGCTTTCCACAATATTGATGTGAATGAAAGTGGGAGGGATGTGGAGATGGTCATTTGGACCAAAGAAAATCCCTTCCTAGTAGTGACTGTATCTTAAAGGTACAACAACAGATTATCAATGCCTAGTGTTTTCATAGAACAATTGATATCTAAAAATTAGGTTAAAATAAAGATAATTTTCATAAATCCATTTTTACAAGGACAATTCAAATACAAAGGAACTTTGCCTCTGTTTATTTTGATGGATTCCCAATAAGCTACACATACTACCTTCGTTTTTGTCATATACAACCGCTGTATCCATGCATATAACAGAGCGCATTATCTAAGATTTTATTAGTTTTACATATCAAAATATACATGCATGTGATCTTTGCATTCTATGTATAAACTCTCCCCATTGGGTCAATCACTCGAGTTTTTGCTGAAAATTATTTTCATTATATTTAGTGACCTAAAATTACAAATCTACTAATGAGTATTGTAAGATTTTAAAAGATAAACCTAATAAACCCTTTCAATTGTCTCCTTTACCTGTACCCTTTTACCATTTTTATTATTTTACTATTCTGCAAACTCCAATTGTATTGACATACCTGGAGACAACAGAGTTTGACTTACAAAACTGCCCGAATCCCTACAGAGGGAACTGGCACTCACAATCTACTAAGGTTCAGAGGATGTGAGAAGCAGGTTATTAGAAACATCATGAGATTCTGTAATAACAACAACCCACAGAATATATGTATATCCTGCCTTCCATTTGGAATTTTGTAGTATGTAGAATTTTTATAAACAGTACACACTTTTACTCACATGATCATATGTGTGTGTGTGTGTGTGTGTGTGTGTGTGTGTATACATGCTTACCTGTGTGTTAGTAGTTGCTAAGAAATAAAGGTATAGGATTACATGAGAGTGCTCCTTTGAATAGATTGTTGTGGAATATCTTTCGGAGAAAACTAATATTGCCCCCCAAAAAACTAAACCAAATCAACCCAATTTAAAAGAAAATTTCCAAACACCATAGAAAAAAGCAAATGAAACATGCAAATGCCAATATTGCTGGAGCTGAATGACTGAGGTTAGACAGGAGCCCAGTGGAGTAGTGGAGAGCACGTTGGCTTAGGCTTAGGATTCCTTGTAAAGACTCTGTCTTTGCTGTGCATGAAAAAGAAAGAATAACAAATGGGGGATTTTGAGAAGATGAGTGTTTTGATCTAATGTTTGCTTTTCAAAATATTGCTCTGAATAGGTGCATGCATTGATCCCCAGAGGGACAGGACTCATTAAAAGACTATTCTGAGGTTGCTGGAGAGGAATGGTGATTGGTAGCAGTGATAGCAACGGGAAGTGATTGGACTATGGGTGGAATCAGAAATATTGGTAAAATAAACACAAGAGCCAGGAAAGAATCAAATATTAAGTCCAAGTGACTTGGAAGTAGAGTGGCCATTATGTGGAATATTGAAAAGTTTGGGAGAAACAAGTTTGAAGGTAAGAAGTTTGATTTTTATGAATTGCCTATTAGGTATTGACTGATAATGTAAAGTAGAAAAATGAGTATAGAAGATGAGAGATTGTGGAGGAGGCTTGCATCGAAATATAAGGAAAGTTATTAACATATAAAGGTTGAATATATA